>BHEV01062911.1:0-30829 GCA_004319985.1 Emydocephalus ijimae | reverse complement strand
AAGTCACTATGTAATAAAGAGCTGAAGTTCACCGTTCAGAGGCTGTCTCCATTTATTTCGACCCATGCTCAGTACATAATAACAGGGAAGGCATACTGTAGGCTCTTAACAATGGACAGACACAAAGCATTTAACTCATGCTTTTCCAGCATCAAGTTGTTTCCTAAATAAGGCTTGTCTTTGCTGTTCTGTCACACAAACACCAGCCTCAAAATTATTTTTTATAAAAAAAAAATTATACTTCTGACCTCTGTATTTCTCTCTTTCTCTGTATAGGCCTACAGAGCCCTTAGCCCTCTCATTGGGATGGAAATATGTCTGGTTTTCTGTCAATCTATTCTAGATTGTTGAAAATGACTTTCCTTGAGAATCCTCTTCTGCTTTGTCTCACCAATTCAGGACCAGAAGTTTCGTTTCCTGATCTGTACATGTAGCCTTCGTTCAGCAATCACTCATTCAGCCACCATTTGAAGTTACAAAAGTACTGAATGCAGTACTTTTCTTGTAGTTGTCTATGGAGATTCTCAGTCATCCAGGTCATGGTTATCCCAAAGATTCTTTTTCAAGAGGCAACTGGATTTTCTGATTTTTCCTCAGCTGAAGATGCTTCTTGGGTGAGAATCGAAATGTCTTCAAAGAAAAGTAGAAAGTCCAGTTGCCTCTTGAAAAAGCACATTTGGGGTTTCTTACAGTTATAGCCATTGCAGTATTCCTGTGCCAACATTTATTGAAAATGGGTGTTGGTAAATTTATCTGTGAACGTCCTTTCTATCTATGCTGCGAGAAAGCCCAGGATGGGTAGACTCCTTCTTATGATGTCATTAAGCTGAGTCTGTACTTGTATTTAAAAAGCCAGCCCCTGGGAGAATCCCAGCTTTGGCCAAGATCCTTGACAGACTGAAGAAGTGTCTCTGAAAGCAAATAATCCAATATATTAACATGCCTTACCATCTATGGATGAACCAAGGGAAGGGCTGGGCTCTCTCGCAGCATAGATAGAAAGGACGTTTACAGGTAAATTTACCAACGCCCATTCTCCTCCATGCTGCAGCGAGAGCCCAGGATGGGACATACCAAATCTTGTATGTCCAAAGGTGGGTCCTCGTCCAGGCAATCACTCCGACGGTGGAACCACTCGCTGAAGAACCCGTTTGCCAAAGGCCGTCGTCGCCGAGGCAAAGGAATCCAGACGGTAGTGTCTGATGGAGGGAGATGGGGATATCCATGCGGCTACTCTGCAAATCTCTTCCAAGGATGCCTGGGTGGCCCAGACAGCTGAAGTGGCCACACTTCTGGAAGAGTGCACCGTTAGACCACGGGGTACCGGAAGAGCCACTGCTTTGAAGGCTTGTGTGATGCACGTCCTGACCCACCTGGTAATAATAGGGGAAGAGGCCTTGCTCCCCAAGTGAGAAGGTAAAAAGGAGATAAACAAAGGAGACAAAGTGCGCTTGATGTAAATTCTAAGAGCTCTTCTGACATCTAGAGTATGCCACTTGCACTCTAAGTCATGGCATGGAAGGGGACTGAAGTCAGCTAACACAATGTCTTGGGACCGGTGGAGCCAAGTGTTAACCTTTGGGATAAAAGAGGAGTCCAGACAGAGAACAGCTCTACCATTGTGAAAGATGCAAAAATTCTGCCTGATAGAAGGGCGGCCAGTTCTGAAACCCTTCTGGCCGAAGTGATAGAAACGAGGAAAACTACCTTTAAAGTTAGGAATTGGAGAAACACTGTTCTAAGGGGTTCAAAGGGGGCTTCGTAAGAGCATTGAGAACCAAGTAAAGGTCCCATGAAGGATACCTGTGCACCACAGGAGGATGTAGTTTGGAAACCCCTTTCAAAAATCTCCTGACTGAGGGGTGATGGGAAAGGAAGGAAGCAAACCCCATGAAAGAACTGAGGAGACGTAAAGTGTTGGGGGCTATACCTTTCTCCAAGCCATCCTGAAGGAATCTAAGAACCTCTGCTAACTGGGCTGTGGAAGGAGAGAGACCCTCCTTGAGGTACCATTGGCAGAAAACCCTCCAGGTGGTATCATAGAGGCGCCTCATAAAAGGTTTGCAGACCCCTGGATAGTAAGGATAACTCACTTTGGGAGATTAGCCTCCCTTAGCCACTGCCACTCAAGTGCCACATGATCAGCTTGAGCCACTGGGGCTCTGGATGGATCAGGGTGCCTTGGCGCAGGGAGATAAGATGGGCCGGGATCCTCCAAGGGGAAGCCACTGACAGGTTGACCAGGTCTGCAAACCAGGGCCTCCTTGGCCAATAGGGTGCCAGGAGAATTAGCTCCACTCGTTCTGCCAGCAGCTTCTGTGTGACCGCTGGAATGATGGGAAGAGGGGGAAAGGCACAGAGGAGACCCGTGGGCCATTTGCAACAAAGAGAATTGGTCCCCTCCGCTCCCTGGCAAGGAAACCTGCTGAAGAATCTGTTGACTTGGGCATTTTGAGGAGTGGAGAAGAGATCCACCTCCAGAGTTCCAAATCTGAGGGAAAGATCCCTGAATAGGGACAGAGGAATGGACCATTCTGCCTGGTCAACTAAACTCCTGCTCAGCTAGTCGGCTTGGGAATTGACGACTCCAGAAATGTGATCTGCTGAGATCAACAGCAGGTGTTTCTCTGCCCATAACCCCAAACGTTCTGCTTCCCTCATAAGTGCCTTGGATCTCGTTCCCCCCCGTCTGTTGACGTGTGCCTTTGCAGCCATATTGTCCGTCAACATGAGCACGGCAGCCGGTCACCGAGGCTCTGAAATGCTTGAGAGCCAGAAAGATAACTCTGAGCTCTAACCCATTTATGGGATGGGTGCTGTCTGATCTGGACCAAACCCCTTGAGCTATCTGACCCTCCATATGGGAGCCCCAACAAAGAAGGCTAGCATCTGTGGTGATTACTAGCCTGTCTGGTTCCTTGAATCAGAGTCCCTTCCACAGGAATGGGGAGAGCCACCAATTGACGGACCACCGGGCCTGTTGAGAGAGCTGGACCTTGATTGACGAGTGGCTGGTTCCTGCTCATTGAAAGGGGAGCAGGAACCACTGGAGCGATCGGGAGTGAAGCCATGCCCATGGGATGATGCCAATACAGGAGATCATCTTCCCCAGTAGTTTGGACAGCAGTGACAGTGGAACAGTCTGTTGTTGAATCTGGCTGATGATCTCTGCAAGGCTTTTCTCATGATCTGGAAATAGGAAAACCTGGCACAAAGTCATGTTGATGACTGCTCCCAAGTGTAGCAGTTTGGTCATGGGTGAGAGATGGCAATTCTTGGTGTTGATGGAAAATCCGTGGCTTTGGAGGCAAGACAGGGTAATTTTTAAGTCCTGATGGGCCAAGTGGATGGAGGAGAACAGTGTCAACATGTCGTCCAAGTAGCATTGGATCCTCACTGGAACAGAACGGAGCGAAGCCACCAATGCTGCTAGAATCTTTGTGAAGACCCTTGGAGCCAATGAGAGGACAAAGGGAAGGGCTTGATACTGGAAGTGGGCATCCTGGTAACAGAAATGGAGAAACTGGCAATGATGAGGCCAGATGGGGATGTGGAGGTAAGCCTCCGTGAGATCAATGGAAGAGAGGAGGTTGCTCTCCCGAACGGTCTCTAAGATAGAATGCAGTGTCTGCATTTTAAATTGCCTGTATTTGATAAATTGATTGAGAAATTTTAGGTCAAAGATGGTTCGCTACCTCCCCCCAAGGCTTTGGGAACAACAAAAAGACAAGAGTAAAATCCACGTCCCTGTTGTAAGGTGGGAACTGGTTGAATAGCCCTTATGTTGAGTAGGTGTTGAATGGCCGAATTCATAAGGGCTCTCTTTGAAGTGTCCCGTGAAACAGAACAAATCAAAAAAATTTCTGGGGGTGACGACAGAAATTCCAATTGTAGTCCTGACCTAACAGTGTTGAGCACCCAGGCATCCATCGTTGACTCCTCCATTTGGAGGCAAAGAAGGCTAAGCAACCTCCGATGGGTGGGAAGAACGAGGTATTACTTAGCGCGACAGAAGGCATGACCCCCTCCCCACCGAAAGGGCTGTTTACCAGCAAAAGGTTGTTGTCTGCCAGGTAGTTCTTGACATTGGTCTTGGCATTGAGGATATGCCCTCTGTGGCTGAGGAAAGCAGGAGGTGGACTCCGCCCAAAAGGCAGGTGGGCGATAAGGCAAAACCTCCGTGTGTACTAGTGGCTTGGAGAAGAGCGAGGTTCCCCTTGTTGTCCAGGTGCTGCTTCCTCAGGTGACAGCTTGGCAGTGATCAGGGCCTTGCTAAATAGGGGTTTATAGAGGGCTGGTTTAAAGACTAATGCAGAGGAGGGCTGGTCTGGACGAGTCTTCTTCCTTTGAAAGATTGTGATCACAGATTTCGCCCTCTTCGTGCTCTGAACGAGAGGAGCAACTGTGTTCAGATAGGGAAGCGCCCTCTTCCCCTTCATACTCCTCCCATTCTGCCTGCGAAGAATGGACCCTGAGGTCTTGGGGTCTGTGGAAATCTCGTTGCGGAGGTAAGGAATCCATAGACTAAGAAGGGAGAAGGGCCTGAACCCTTTCCAGAGGCTGAAGAATAAAACCTTCAGCCAATCCCTGTCTAATGGCTAAGAAAACAACATCTTGGATCTCCCTGGGCCTGTTATCAAAGGTAATGGAGGGCCGAAGGCCAGCTGTAGTGGGTATGAAGGTGGCTTCTGGCCTGATCTGGGAGGCCTGAACTCTGGAGGGAAGAGAGGGGGCATAGGACCCAGAGGTTTGCTGGAAATATGGCCCAGACCTGCTGAAATCCTGAAATTGTTCTCAAATGCCTCAGGGGACCAGACAGAGGGGGTGTCCAAAGGCTCGATGAACAACTTCCCCTCCCCTGGGGGGGCTTCTCTGGAAACCCTGATGTTCGGCTGGCTGGGAAGCCTGTTGCAGTTTCCCTCTCATATGTTGAATAGTCTTGTTAAATTGTCTCTCTAGAGCCACATGTCTGCGTTTCTCTGCCTTCAACTCAGCCTGAGTTGTCTTCTTAGGGGCTAGAGCCTTAGCTCTGATTTTTGCAGCCACTTCCCTCTGAGTAGTATGTTGTCTGCGTCTTTTCCTTTTAGTGGGTTGGAGGGCCTGTTCCACTGGGAGGAGAAAGCTCTTTATGAGCACTGTCCTGATCCATTTTAAAATAAGCAAGGCTCAAGCATGGAGAGAATGGCTCTCAAAAGTGCTTAAGGATGGCAGAAAGTAGAATTGGCTCTTTAGAGTCCTGAAAATGGCCGCCAGGCCACTTAAAATGCCTGCTCACCTTGTATCTGAAGAGACTGCACTTAAAGATGGCCGCTGCTCATCGATGACTCCGAGAAGTGAATTCCATTCCTTAGGCTATTGCAAACCCTGAGTGATCAGATCAGCCAGAGAAGGAAGAGATTACCCCCCACGTGATCAGCTGGCTGTTATCAGTTTGCCGATCAGTTTTACAATCGGACAAACTGCAGCTATGGGGAAGGTCTCAGACGCTTCCCTGCTTGCCTAGCAGCGCTTGGGAAAATGTTTATCCCAACGTTGCAGGAGAACGGAGCCCCGCTCTCCTGAAGTTGTAGCTGGCCGGATCCCCAGGAGCTGATTGAAGCAAGGATAGCTTCTGTAGAAAATCGCTGAATAAAACGCTAACTCTTTCAGAGACACAGCTTGTGACTTAAAGAAGCTGAGTCAAAGCTGGGGATTCTCCGGGGGCTGGCTTTTTATATACAAGCACAGACTCAGCTTAATGACATCATAAGGAGTCTACCCACCCTGGGCTCTCGCTGCAACATGGAGGAGAATTCAATAAATCCACTGTCACAAAAAGTTGTTATCACCATTATTGCTACTATACCAAAAGATGCAATACCACACACCTCTGTTGCTTCCAGGCTTCCTCAACACTGTTTTGGTATCAGACTTATCTGTAAAAACAGTACTTAATTCTTCAGTCTGATTTTTTTTTTCAAAGAACTCAGGAAGATTTCACCTTAATTAATTCACTGACAGATAAAGGTGGAAATTTTGCTTATTCGGTTGCCAAGATTCTGTAACATAATCTTGATTTTTTTTTTATATTAAGCCTATTTAAAGAAAATCCATGAAGGAGATGACTTTCTGGACAAACCTTGGAAACTTGGTGTTCCCTTTTATTAGAGGTTGCCTAGTTTCATGCTCTGGACCTAGACTATGACAACTGACCCATGGGGGACCACTGACAACTGAATAGGTTACTGATACCTTATTTCAACACTAGCAACAGGTGAATATTACTAGCTTGCATAATGTTGTTCAGATATTACAGAAAATGGGTCAAGTCCTCCATTCCTACTCCTCCAGCTTCTCGTTTTATTCTCTAGGATTTCTACTAGAAAGTTTTATGGAACTTTTTTGTCTATTTTAAAAATAGATTTTATTAAAGGTCTTGCAAAGAACGTAAAAACTAACACAAACTAATAAGGAATTTTAAAAAAGGAAGGAAGGAAGATGAAAAAGTGAAAAAAAAGAACCAAAAGACAGAAGGGGGGAAAACTTCCAATTTCTTCTGCAGCAAATACTCTTACTCTGTATTTAGAAATTTTCCATGGCTCATATTGAAGTGGTTTTGTTTCTTGGATTTTTGACATATGAAGATGTCTAGTGGGCCATTCGAATCACAGGCAACAATGATCCCATAGTGGACAACTGTGGCAACAATATTTGGAAATATGTCTGGCTGTCTTGATGTTAGTAATGACACTTTTAGGAGCCTAGACTGAAGTCACATTAAGTTTGTATCACGGTTATTGTATCATACAATTTCATACACATTTCACATTTCATACATATGTATAAAACCACATGCTATCCATAACAGTTATTTCAATCAGTTACTGATGTCCTAATCATATTACAGCTTGACTACTGTAATACGATGCACACTGTGGTATCTTTGAAAACTACTTGGATGGTTCAGAATGCAGCACTGCAGGCAGAGATGCATATGCTCATGTGACACCTGTGCTTTGAGAACTAAACTAGTGGCTAGTATGCTTCCAGGAATGACTTGAGGTATCGGTTAGCACTTCTATAGCCCAACATGACACAGTTCAAAGCTATATAAGGGACCATTAGTATCTGCCCAGTCATTATAATAAGGTTATAACAATGTTGATATGCTTCAAATTCCTTCAATTAAGCAGTACTATTTGTTGGGCTGCCGAAAGTATGCCTTCTTTTTTGTGGCCCATGCCACAAAGATCATCTTGAAAATCTATGTGCCTGAAATCATCTTGAAAATCTATCTCCCTTTCACCTATAAAGCTTGAAGATCTGGTTGTTCTCCCAGGTCTTGGATTAAGATGCAGGGAGTGTTTTGTTTGATGTGATGTTGTCTATTTTTGTACAATATCTGACCCCACTTTTTCTTTTGTAATATTTTCACTATTTAGTATATTATGGGTTTGTGTATGTAATTAAAGAGACAGATAGGCGGTACTATCAAAGCAGAAAATCACATAAATAAATGCATAAATAATGCATATATTCATAACAAATTTAAATATATTGGGTAAAATACTTAGCTACTGACAAGGATAATCTGCACCATCTTTTAAAACTATTTAAAAGGTTGTTTAGTTTCCCTTCTTTACTGTTCTTTACTGTTCCTTGTTCATGGGATTTTTCAATATCAGTTTTAACAGTTTTGAGTGAGGATATGCAAGAAATGAGCTTTTCTTTTATTCTTAAAATATTGCTATAGAAAGAATTGGAAACACTCAAAAATAAGTTGCAAAGAAAACTGAACATTTTAATAACCAATCTCAGTTCTAACAAACAATGTTTCTATAGGAGTTACTAAAAATGGGAACATCAATAAATCTGGTTGCTGTTATTCTGTTTCTACTTTTAAATGTTTCACATGTACAGTATTTTCTTTTCAGGATTTTATTTTGAATATTTCCAACAACCCTTCATATAATCTGGGGATATACTTTATTTGAAGCACAGCTCAGCATAATGAAATCTTACGTTTTATTTGTCACATTTAGAAACCATCCAATAGCTTCCCTGTACATTTGTTTTTGTGCTTGTTTTATAATGGAGAATTTTGTTTGTGTAAGTATGATTGGTGTTAATCTAGCACCATGCATCACTATATGGGTAGTACAAATAAATAATCATCATTGATCCAGATACGTGAAATGTCTGTATCTATTGGGTTATACATAGGTTCTGGATATAAATATCTTGCCTTAACAGAAGAGAGTATTTACTCTAGCTTTATTATTCTGGCTTCAGCAGAAAGTATCACCTATTTCTGAGCCAAATCAGAGAAATTAAACAAGATCACATTTGATTAGTACAATACAAGGACTGAGGATTTCCAAAAAATTCCAAGGCTGTTGGTGAAACTCCTTTATCAGAGCAGACTTTCTGAAGACAACATTTTAGCAATCTTTGTGAAAACAGCATTGAACGCAAACTGAATTTGTGTGTTTTTCCCAATTGAAAAGATCACACCAGCATGCTATTGAATTGGAAAGGTTGAGGAACTGTGTGGGAAGATGTTTTTAAGTGATGCATGAAACACTAAGCAGGAACTGGGAGCAAGAAGGTACAGCAAATATTTCCTCTGATGGGAAAACAAATGCTAATCAGCACAACCTATTTGTTGTAAACTTATTTTACTCCTAAAGAGAAAGAAAATTGCAAAGAGGTTTTCTTTAAAAAAATGAACCACCAGAACTTTTCAAAAATGCAGCATTGAACAAAACTTTCATATTGTGTAACTGACAAGGATGCATTCAGAATAAATTTTAGGATTAAGTTAGCATGGTAGACCTCCATCAATTAATTTATTTTGTGTAGCAAAATGCTATTATCAATTTGTTCTCAATGTCTCTATTTCAATAAATTAAGTTGTACAAGATGTTTACTTTTAAAAACTTTGTGGAACTAATTATTCCTCCCTTTCCCATTCCACCAACAAATTTTTTAATCTGCTTTATATTCTCCATTTTCCTTCAGCCTGCTAAACATTATTTTCATGAATGGTCAGGATTCTAGTAAAGCACATCTTCCTAATGGGCATTAAGCAACAAAAACTAATCCAGATGTTTCCAATAACACCATAGGGCAGATGTGAGAGGCTGACTGTTAAGGAACAACATGAACAGGTTTCTTCTTTTGTGACTTGAATATTGGACAATACTTAAGATTAGCTTTGTACTGATAAAAAAGTGGACACAGAATAACAAGTTGGAACTTGGAAGTCTTCTGGTCCAACTCTGCTCAGGCAGGAAACCCTATATCATTTCAGACAACATTCAGATTGGACAACATTCAGTTGTCCAATCTATTCTTAAAAAATCTCCAGTATTGGAGCATCCATAACTTCTAGGGACAAGTCTTTCCACTAATTAATTGTTCTAATGATTAGAACTAATTTTTCTAATTCCTCCTTGGTTCTAGATTGGAACTCTCCTTGATTAGTTTGCATCTTGCCTTTTTGTCCTGCCTTCAAGTGCTTTGGAGAATAAATTGACCCCCTCTTCTTTGTAGCAGCCTGGGGTGGGATAATACCAGTTCTGCCCAGCTCTATAGAACTGGTAGCTCTGAAGAGCATCAGACACCAAACCGGTTCTGTGTTGCTGCTGTTTGGCCCATTTGCCTGCCTGGGCTCTTCCCTGTCCTTTATTTCCTGCTTTTTCAACCTGAGCTACTTTGCGTGGCACAGCTGAGGTTGACAAAGCAGGAAAAAGAGATGTTTCAAATGCTGCACACCTGCGCGCAGCGCTTTCCAGCTGTCCGGGAGGCATAGCTTAAGGTTTTTTACATGTGCAGGCAGCAAAATGTAGTCACCAAACTGGTAGTAACACCAATTGAATCCCATCCCCGGTGGCAGCCCCTTAGATATTGGAACACTGTTACATAAAATATCAGATATGTAATTTGCAGTTTTACTGTCTTGCTGCTGAATGCAGATTCCTTTTAAGTCTCCGTAATGGACAGAATTTGTCATTTATGAAGTAACTGTAACTGTTGGTTTTCCACATGCTGATACTGTAAAAAAAATAAATAAATAAAGAGACTACAGGTAGTCCTTGACTGAGCCACAATTGAGCCCAAAA
Organism: Emydocephalus ijimae; assembly: GCA_004319985.1. NCBI lineage: Eukaryota > Metazoa > Chordata > Lepidosauria > Squamata > Elapidae > Emydocephalus > Emydocephalus ijimae. Next base: position 20,726 of record BHEV01062911.1, on the reverse strand, counting down.
TTTCTGCTGCTAAGTGGGACATTTGTTAAGTGAATTTTGTCCTATTTTATGACCTTTCTTGCCACAGTTGTTAAGTGAATCACTGCAGTTGTTAAATCAGTAACACAGTTGTTAAGTTAATCTGGCTTCCTCATTAGACTTTGCTTATCATGAGGTCGCAAAAGAGGATCACACGACCTTGAAACACTGCAATAGTCATAAATATGAGTCAGTTGCCAAGTATCTGAATGTGAATTGATCACATGACCATGAGGATGCTTCAATGGTCATAAATGTAAAAGTCATTTACCTGGTCACAAATCACTTTTTTCAATGTTGTTGTAATTTCAAACAATCACTAAACGAACTGTTTTAAGTTGAGGACGATCTGCAATGCCCAACTCTGACGGTTTGTGATTCTACATCCAATTAAAATTGCCCACAGATTTTCTTTACAAATCAAAATTCTGTGCCTTAGAGACCCATTATTCCCAATTAAAAGAAAGCAGTATCCATCAAAGATTATGAAAATATACTTTCTGCATACTGAATGTGTTCATTTGCAGCAGATTTAAGATTCCTCATCTATTTCAAAACTATTATCTAACCAAAGAGGAATAATAACAATGGATGGGAATAAATAAAAGTAATGAGACATATAAACAGAATTAATCACTGAAGAATTCTTGGGTTCAGTCATCATTAGACCTGGTTATGTCCTGATAATAACTGCCTGCTCCTTAGAGCATCTTGAAAGTTTTTGGGTAAGGTAATAGAATTTGAGTAACTGAAAGCAGTAAGCCAATGAGGACTTTTATGGCTCTGCCATAAAACTTCAGGTGGTAGAGGAAAAAATATACTGTGGATTTTCCTTTTCCTTTGAGGTTTTATGAACCCAAGTATAAATCTATATTCTGATATTCTGTAAATCATTTGACTTCATGGAAAGTTGAACAGACTAACATAATACTTACGTAGTACATACAAGTAGAAATTTGTCATAGCAAGAATGTATTTTGATAATTCTCTTGTGAAGCTTTTAGAAGAGATTCACCCCAAACTCCCAAATTTCATTTCGGCAATAATACTCAATACTGCAACATTTAATATATAAAATGTCCTGATGTGTAGTACAAAACTAGGAAAGGCACTGAAAAAAGAACTGTGAATTGTGAATTACCTGCCCAGTTCCAAAAACAATCCTCAGAAATTGTACAAATTGCTACAATAAATGAAATGAGCATTGGAGTGTTTACATTCTGATGTATAAAATACTAAAAGCTAAACATGTTTTAAAAAAGTATAAAAAGCATGTAGAATCAGACTAAGACTAATTGAACCGAGAGGTTTCCTCATGCACAAATAAAAAAGGTAGAAAATGTTCTCTATACACTTCCACAGTTACAAGTGGAAATAATTCTGATTACAATGAAATACTTCTGATGCCAAGAAAGAATCCATCATATTATAGAATTTCCAGATCATATAAACAAAAATCCTTTTTCTTTAATAGGTACGTTAAGCAAAAATATTGGCACATGCAGCTTTTTTCATCAGAATACTTTTTTACCGGACAGTTAAAAGGCCCAGAAGTACTAAAATAAGCCAAACCTGTCATATCCATAGAAAGCAGTATCCATCAAAGCAGTATCCATAACTGGAGATAGCCTTAATAAATAAATCTCAAATCTTTGGCTCTACCCACTTTTACTCTAGGCTTGCCAACGAAGCCTCAACCGATTGGTCCAGCATGGCATATAACATTTGTATGGACAAATTCCAAATTCCATCTTAGCTTTCTCCTTTGTTTCTGGAATCAAATCTGTCCTACTAAGCAGAAAACCAAACTCTCCTTTAGTTAGGCATCAAATATGTTAATGTTTTAATCCTTATTTCAAAGAAGTTATACATAGGGTAAATGTACACAAATCCCTTGTTCACAGGCCACCTACAGATACAAACCATCTGGGCCTCATTTCATTTGTTTAAAAATAATCCTTCTTTCTGTATCTTCCAGTACATTAGATTCACTTGGAGAGACCCCCATGGCAAGATTGAATATACTAAATTATACAAAAAAACCCAAACTCTTTCTTCTGTACTCTCTACTTCATAAAACTGGTTTTCTTTAAATATTTATGCAGATTTAGCATTGCTGAATATAACTGATTTTAACTCTTTGTTGGTCTTTTAAGATATTGATGAAAACCATTGTATAGGCAGACTTTATAATGCTTTGAATTATGCTTTATAGCTTACTATGTTGTTTGGCTTCTCTAATTAACCATGATAATGCAGGTTATATCTTTCCATGACCTGCAAACCCATTAACTGAATCATCAGGAAGAAAGGTATAAAGTATACCTTAATTGGCTCCCAGCCTAAAGTAATGCATCACCTACCTAAATCCATTTCAAATAATGGAGTCATATCCTCTTTCTTAGATTAATCTTATTTATTTGTAACTTCTGAAAAATATTCACATATATGAAAGTACACAAAAATCAAACTCAAATTCTGAGCAAATTAAGAGATTTTTCAGAAAAAACTAATTCTTTCCAGCTTTATACTGTCATACCCGCTGCAAAACAACAGTACATGCTCTGAAAATGAAGATCTAAACTACCTCTCAGGCATCTTGGCTAAGTGGCTTCCAACTCCTCAAAAAGTTTCCACTCACCTAAGTTAAGTTCTTAAATATCTGAGCTCTTCTTATCAACAGGATATGTTTTATATGTAATTTAAGCATAACCGTTTGTACTTGAAAGCTCCTTTCTTTTCCACAGTGGAAAACAGAAGCATTTTTTCCTTCTGTTCTAACAACCTTTTAAATAAAGAAAATATTAATGCATTATCTCAAGTTTTTTTAATCCTTAAATTAAACAGGTCACCCTCAAGATTTTATTCGTGCCTCAATTTTCAATTCAATTTTTTTCTATTTATTGCCATCTTTCTAGAACTGGATTATGAGGAAGGAAGACTGGATTATCACCCCTCAGTGTTTATACAACAACTTATCATTCACTTAGTCATGGCTTGTTCAATCTCATTTTCTGGATTTAGATCAGGGGTGTCAAACTCAAGGCCTAGGGGCCGTATCCGGCCTGCGGGGTGCTTAGATCTGCTTAGACCATGCGGCCACCCTGGAAAAAGCGAAGGACTAGCCCATGGTGCCTCTGCCAGTGAAAATGGAGCCAGGGGGGACATGTGAGGCCCACCCAATCTCCATTTTCACTGGCAGAGGGCTGCAGACCATCGCAGCCAAAAACAGGAGCCCATTTTTGCTTGCAGAGTGCTCCGGCCACCACAGGTGCCCCCGACATGAGTGACATCAAGATGGCCATGCCCACCCTGGCCCCCGAGGTCAAACACCATGACTTACTGTATGTTAAGTGGTGATGTGGCCCTTAATGAAATCGAGTTTGACAAATCTGGTTTAGATGATATACTGGGCAAACAAAAAACACAAACTACTTGACTAAAATGTGATTGGATAATTGGTAGTTAAGTATATGATGTGTGAATTTAGCTAGTGAAAATTGGTTTCTTGCCTGTCATTATTCTACTCTCCCAAAATAATAGTTTGCAATAAAATCTTCCTTCTTATTCTGTAATACAACAGAATATATATCACTCAAGGCTGAATCTGGCCTTGATTGAGTGTTTGAACAGAATTCATTATCTAAGTAACATCATAAATAAAAATGGCTGTGCGGTATGCTCCTTCACTTGCCAGTATTGGTTAGGGGTGAGGTTTTCTCCTTGGAAATCCCTTGATTATTGTTTTTTGCTTGATTGTTTTTCTGGTGTTTAACCATGCTTATCTGGGTGTTGGCTGCTGAAAAAGATTTGTTATGGTCTTTTTGTTTCCTTCATAACTATTTTTATTGTCTATATGTCTGTTGATTTATCTAAATGTCAAGCTTCCAGGAATTCTCTAGAATTTTTAGATTTAGTTTTGTCTATAACTCTCACAATTTTTCAATTGAAACTATGTTTATCTATGTGTTGTGAAACACATCTTTGGACTGCTGGTTGGTGTTCATGGATACACTCTTACATTATATGTTGCAAATTGCTCCTGTTTTTTGTGATGTAGGGTAAATGGAACCTGTTGATGTTTAACTGTGAAGAGGAACCAATGTTAGACAGAGAGTAGTGAGGGACATATTTTGAGGTGACACAGTATCAAGGAACTGGAAGGGAGGAGTTAAGAAAAATAAAGCAGTTTTGTATGCAGAGAACTCACGTGTTAGGAGTATTCTTACAAAATATGACATTTTTCTTCTTGGGTCTTTTGATTCACTTAAAAATGTTTTGGAAAGTTTTATTTGGTTTGCTATGGTGATGCTGTATGCAATAAGCTATTGAATGTTTTTGTATATAGTGTTGATCTTTTCATAGCTTCTATCTTGGTTCTGCTGTAATGGATTAAGTTGTAAGGCAGTTTTTAAATAAAATCGTGTAGGTATCAATTTTGTTGGAAGATAATGTACTGTCAGTGGTGGCTAACTTTTTTCAGTTCCCATGTCAAAAATTGCGTGCGCACTTGCGTGCCAGCACCCAGAAGGCAATGTGTGCTGGGCCCCCTCATGCCCCATGTGCATGCACACGTGACCCCCTGCATGTGTGGCGCTTCTCTGTACATGTGCACGTCTCCTGTGTCCCACCCCCATGCATGCGTGCCAGATACCCGTCAATCAGCTGTCGGGCGGCGGTGCACATGCACAGTGGGGCTCTTCTGGGTGACCTTTTGCGTGCTGGCAGAAGTGGCTCTGCGTGCCACTTCCAGCACACGTGCCATAGGTTCGCCATCACAGGTATAGGTGATCCGTTACCTTTTTCTCAGGTTCTGCAGTGCACCTCCTCCTGTAGGAGATTGGTTGTTACTTTGATAATGGAACACTCAGTTAGGGTGGGTTTTTCAACACACTTGCATTTCAAATTTACTGCCATTTCCTCTATTGATTAGGAGCTCCAGGAAGGGCAATGAACAGTTGTTTATTTCTCTCCTTGTGAATATTATTGTTCCCAAGACATTGTTCCTGTTTCATGTAAGTTCTCTAGTTGCTTCTTTTTTTTATTATAATAAAGGTATCGTCTACATACCAGATCCATACTTTGGGTTGCATGTGTGGGAGTGCTATAGTTCGTAGATGCTGCATTAGGGTCTCTGCTTTGAATTCTCAGAATATTGATCCCATAGGTATCTCTCTGATTTATTGGTTCTTAAATTTTTTGAGGGATGCTCTATCATCTGCTTTGATTTGACTCTGATTCTGCATTCTTCCACTCTGTGGTATGACCATCTGCCTTACCTTTTCCTAAACCTCTGTGCCAAGTGTTGTTTTAAATGCTGCTGTGCCAAGTGTTGTTTTAAATGCTGCTTCTAAGACAGATTAGCATTGTCTATATTCTAGATGAGAAATTTCTGGAGGATACTGTGTTTTGTGGTGGATAGTGGTTGATTGGACATTTGGCTACCTATTTGCAGCCTATACCCAGATAGCAGGGATTAACACTAGACAAATAATTAAGCAGAAAACTACCTTCATCAAGGAACTATCAGGAGGAAAACATACCTTCACAAATACTGGCAGGGCAAGCTTCTGTATATAAACAGGGAGCAAAACTCACATTCACATGCCCTGATGTTATCTAGTTGAGTAATGAAACATCTGTAAGCAAATCTCAGAGAATACAAGGACACCACAATCTTCCTATTGCTTATCAAAGTATTGTAAAAATTCAATTTTAACAGATATTGGGTACATAGTGCATCCAGCAGAATAAATTCTAAAACGGCTGATATGACACTCAATTGTAGAAGTTAGTTTCTAAATTATTTTGCCAGTATTAACATTATGTTTAATACAGCTTTTTCAGGCTAGAAGGATGACAATCACCAAACAGACATTACTCAATATATTTTCAGAAGGAGCTACTACCAGGGCTGGGCAAATGTCAAAAATAGCTTGGCAGAAGTGCTTTAGAATAGCAGCATTTCTCTGGTATTTATTAAATAAGCTTGTCTTTTTATAAACTTCTGAAAAAAAATATAAGAAATATAAGAATCATGTTATGAATCCATTCCTTAAACCTGTGGCATCTTGTTTCATGTTTACATGGGAAAAGACATACATATAATCCTCATTTAGCCAGCACAATTGGGATTGGAAACTTGGTTGTTAAGTGAAGTGGTCATAAAATGAAACTGTGACTGTGGTTATAATCTTACTTCAACTTTCCTTTGCTTTACAGATCTGTGAAGATCATAAATAAACTGAAGTTACTTTTTCATTATTGCAAATAGTCATTGGACAAGGCAGTTCTATATTGGGTTTAATGAATAACATACAGTAGAATAGAATAGGCCAAGTGTGATTGGACATACAAGGAATTTATCTTGGTGCATATGCTTAACATACAGTAAGTGGTGGACTATTTGTATTCATGTGAACTCCAAAGTATTTGTGGTTTAGAAAATTTGAAGTGTACAAGAACATGAAAGATAAGAACTGAAGGGCCTAAGTGGCCCATCCCAACTTTGATTCTAAGATGAACAGAAGGCACTAAGTGCAAGGATGGGGAATTTATGGTGCTCAAGAAATTCTCAACCTACAATAATAACAATAATATGGGAAGTACTAAACTGGTGGATAAAAATGCCAAATCCAGTCTGAACATCTGATTTGACTATTGCTGAACCATAATAATTTGTTGGCTGAGACTGCTGAAAATCTCCATAGAATTTCGATTAAAAGTTTCTCATGCTTGATTTTTGGTGAGCAGAAGACATATCAATGCTTATTCCTGCATTGTTGCTCTGCATTTGCTTTTGTTCTGACCCAAGCCTTGTTCAAATTAAACAAACACAAACTGTGTATAAAAGCAAACCTTTTTAAATGCGGCTGTAACTGTAACTAAAAGGAATTTACAGTGAAACTTTAACAAGATTCTCCAAAGATACATCCTAACTGAAACTTGGCAACAAAATAATAGAACCCCAGGAAGAGAAAGTGGAAAAAAGAAGCAAGAAGAAACAGCCTTGGATTATTTGGATTACTTGGTGATTTTTGGTTTTTGCATCTAAATGACTAAAACTAATCGGGTGGTTGTTTAAAAGTGTTTAAAATGGCATCACTCTGGGGGGAAAAAAGGAAAGGGGGAAAAGAGGGTGAAAGGTTTAAGACTAGAAAAAACAACCAAGAAGAAGGAGAATTTGAAAGATAAGTATAATATTAGAAAGCAACAGAAGAGGGGATTACAGATGAGAGAATTAGAAGTAGAGATGAGGGGGTAAAAGGGGGGAGGGAGAAGAAGAGGGGGAAGAAGGTAAGGAAAAGAAGTTGTAAAAGACAGAAACAAGATATAGGGAAAAGATATAAGGATTGAAACCATAAGCCTGTTTGGAGATAATGGGTGAAAATTTAATTGTAAAAGGGATTCTGCAAAGGTACATAAGATAGCATTATTATATTACAAATAGAAATAATTTTGGAAAATATGACTAAAATGATGGATAAAATATTCACTGTAATGTAGTGGAATGTTTGTTAATAAATAAATGAATTAAAGTGAATGAGATAATTAAATTAGGAAAGGATGGGAACATTTTAATTATTATTAATAATTTATAAAAATATAAGTGAGAAATATGGGGAAAAAAAGAATTATGGAAAGTTTATAAGTGTTCCCAAGGAAGTATGATATTTAATTGAAAAGAAATGTTAAAGATGTTAAGATTTTAATGAATATTAATGATAGAATTGAATTGGAATAGAATGTGTGATTTATTTACATATATATATATATATATACATACATATATATACATACATATATATATATATATAAAATCTTTTCTTGTTAAGAATATAGTGTGTATTTTAAGAATGTACCAAGCAGAATTCAATTGGAAGTTATGTATTATACTGAATGCTATAATCTTAAAGGTATACATTGAAGCTTAAATAAGAGTTTGAATGGATAAAATTAAGAGATATAAAGGTGTCATACTCCAATTAGTAACTACAGGGGAAAATTTGTTTAATGAGAAAAGATAATATGAAATTGCAACAGGACAGACAAAAGTACAAATATAATGATTTGAATTGAGATGAGATAATTAAAATAAAGTTGAGAAAATTAAAAGAGGGGAAAAACTATGTAGAAAATATAAAACAGTAATAAGATATGGAATAGAACATAAAAATGAGCATGAAATTGAGTGTGTGTCTTTATGAAGAAATGATAACCTGGGACCATGCTATTTCCCAAAAAAGATGTTTTATTTGTATTTTTTTTGTGTGAAAACCCAAATAAAAATTTCAAAATAATAATAATATAACGTTTACCATGTTAGCCAAAGAGGCCAAGTTCCGCCAAAATTGTACTTCAAATTAGAAAAACTTTCATAACCTAAAGTCAACATTACCTTAGATTAATGTTGAGGCACCTTCATTGATAAGGATATCAGTGATAAAATAAAATATTTTAAAATAAGGAAGATTTACAGTAGATTATTCCTTTAATTAAACTGGTGGGCCAGGGGTGGAGGGAAATCATCCATGTTTCTACTATGCTGCTTTTCTTCCAGGCTCACTTTAAAAATCAGAAAAGACAGCACTCTGTCATATGTGTGAACACAAATAAGAAATTGCAAAATCTACTCTTAATGTAATACTAGGCATACAGAAAGCCTGAAACAGGAATAATGAAAGCTCTTCAACAGATAGCATATTGCATCTGTCTAGTCCAGTCAGAAATGTCAATGATACATTAACTTCAGAAAATACATATGTTAAAAGGTATAAATTAATTGCCTTAATTTATTCCTGACAATACATTGAAAAAGCAAAAAGTCATATTTTAATGTTGATTTTAAAGAATATATTTTAATTTTAATAAAATGGCCTCAATAAAAAATAGTTTAGTTCCCAATTACAGAACACAGTGCTTCCAGTTCAGCAAACCCCATACTTTCTTTTTTTTTTTTTGGAGAAAATCTAATCCCTAATAGCTTTGTTATGGTTGTCATCTGCCTATGAATTTTCCATAGTACAAAGAAACATTAATGTACAGAAGAACTGCATGTCTTTCTCACCCTTATCCACATTCTAATTCACCCTTTGTTCCAAAGAATTTAAATTAACTGGATCCATTGGGATATATGTTATATAAAGTCAACTGTGTCTAATCTAAAGCCAGGGCTCTTCTAAAAGTGAAAAATAGCGAGTAGTCAAATTATTCTCAAATTATAGTTTCAGGACTCTATATTAACACATATCATTCCTTATCTATGGCTATTGCCCCACAACATTCTTAACTCAGCTAGTATTAGTGTAGGATTTTTTTTAATTAATTGACCAGGTTAATTGAACCCGAGCAGATTAGACCTAGCCTTAAATTGACTGATCTTGCCTAGGATTAAATTCATTCCTCATTAGATGACAGTGAAGTTAATGAATTCTTAAATCCTCCTGAAATTGAAAGTCATAGAGAGGCCTGTGAAAATGGGCCCTCTCTAGGCACTCCTTCTTTATGGCAGCCAAAATCAAAAGTAGATGAGAGACGTATCACTCTCTGCCCTCAACTTATATCACTATTATACAGTATTGCAATTCTCTTCCCACCAAACATTCCACTACAAATAATCTTCCACTACAAACATTTTTCTTGCTTCTTTTTTGTTGTTGTTATTTTGGCTTTCAGAAAAAGCCCCTATGTTAGAATGAGTGTCAACCCACTTCAATTGATTGTTGGCTGCTTGGCTTTTGAAGGTGTCTTCTTTTCTCCTGGTTGCTTCTGAAGGCTATGTAGTGGGAAATTTATGCAATTGGTTGGCCACTGTGAGAGCTGGACTAAGTGGACCAGGGTCCAATCTAGAAGAACAATGCTTATGTTGCATACCATAGGATAAACCATGTCTATGAAGTCACTGAAATAATTTGCAACCACACTAATATGTATGGAACTCTGAAAAAATACCAAAGCCTTATGGGAAACTTCTTAAGACTATGTGCCATAGTAAATTGAACTAGTGACACTGTGACACAAGGTGTTTGCTCTATGGCAAGTTGGCTGCCTGGATCATTCAGGCTTCAGAAAGCAAATATCACGGAAAAGGGTGGTGATGATGATTCTGATCCTTTCAATTTTGTTTTTAACATCCTACAGAATGAACCAGAGAGACCTTTTGTCAGAAGCATTTTTAAAGCAGGCTCAAAATGTAACAGCATTGCTGAGACAAACATTTTTAAGGAACAGACAGCTTGCCAATATTTGGTAATGTGGCTAACTTCCCATGATCTTCCAGCTATCCACTTACAAAGAATTCAACAGAGTGGTGATGATTTTGAACACTGGAAAAATACATTAAGTTCTTGGAACTAAGCAACGTGTTCACAGATTTTTCTGCTCCTTGGAATCTTTCACTTCTCCAGGACTTTTAGTATTTAACAGCAGCCGACCATTGCATCATCCTGTTCAGCGGAAAAACAAAATTCACTTCTGGGTTTGGAGAATACTGGAGATAGACTTATTTAATCAACAAAGTTAAATTAAAAGCAATGTGTTTTTATCATGTCTCACAGGTTCCATTTTAAATGTTGAGATGGAACCAAATGTAGCTGCTGGAACTCTGCAATCACATACAATTCTTCTTTTTGAAGATGAACAAATCAGATCAGAAAAGAGATTAGATTCCTATCATTACAAAATACTGTATATTCAATGTATCTCAAGACACATTCAAATAGAAAGTATTTCATGCTAATTATAGCTTAAACAGTCTTGACTTGGTTTTATTGTATTGTTCTCAAGTGGGTTTTTTTCTAGCTTCAAATATCATGCTAATCGGAGGGGGGGGCTTAACTTTTTTTAGTCTGATGAACAATTAAGTCTGAACATCTGACTCTTATAAATGACTGTCACTATTGGCACAGCCCTTCACAAAACCACCATTCACAGGAGGCAAGCAAGATTATTTCTTAACACCCCGTACCAGCACTTCCACCAAGTTACTCTATAGCTCAGGGGTGGGCAAACTACAGCCCGCGGGCCACATCCGGCCCGTTGGTCTGTCCAATCCAGCCCGCCCCTGAAAAAAAATCGCTGCTGTTGGTCTGTCCAATCCGGCTTGCCCCCGAAAAAAAAATAGCTGGGCGTGGCGTATTGCCCTGTGCCGCATGGCCCCCAAAGCTGCAAAACAGTGTGGAGCGATCTAGGGGTAGGAAAGAAAAGAAATTTGCAAAGGCCTCGGCTGGGTGTTCGAAATCACCTTCGAGTGCGACCTCTCCGAAGGTGAGTCCCCGCCGATCCCCCCTTTTTTTCCATGGCTTCCAGGCTTAAACTTTGCAAAGGCAAAGTTTGCAGGCTGGAGCGTCTTCCCGCCAAGGAGCGGGAAGGGTTCTGCCCAGGGGGCGGGGCAGGCTGCTTGGAGCGGGCTGCTTGGAGCACCTAAAGCTAGGCCGCTGCTGGTGGAGCCTTGCTCTGCCTTGGTGCCCCANCGCATGGCCCCCAAAGCTGCAAAACAGTGTGGAGCGATCTAGGGGTAGGAAAGAAAAGAAATTTGCAAAGGCCTCGGCTGGGTGTTCGAAATCACCTTCGAGTGCGACCTCTCCGAAGGTGAGTCCCCGCCGATCCCCCCTTTTTTTCCATGGCTTCCAGGCTTAAACTTTGCAAAGGCAAAGTTTGCAGGCTGGAGCGTCTTCCCGCCAAGGAGCGGGAAGGGTTCTGCCCAGGGGGCGGGGCAGGCTGCTTGGAGCGGGCTGCTTGGAGCACCTAAAGCTAGGCCGCTGCTGGTGGAGCCTTGCTCTGCCTTGGTGCCCCATTTCCCAGCTCGGCGGTCCTGCTCAGGCGGCACTTTAAAAGCCTGCTCCCAGCACCCGAGCAACTTCCCAGCAACTTTCGGCTTCCTTTTAACTTGCGGGCACTCGCTCCGGGCCCCAAGTTGCGCAGCGGAGGGGAAACCCAGAGCACCGCCAGGTCGCCTCCTCCAAGCAGCCCGCCCGCCCACCGGGCGGAACCCTTCCCGCTCCTCGGCAGGAAGATGCTCCCACCTGCAAACTTTGCCTGTGCAAAGTTTAAGCCTGGAAGCCCCGGAAAGCCGAGCAACTTCCCAGCAACTTTCAGCTTCCTTTTAACTCGCGGGTGCTCACGCCTGGCCCCAAGCCGCATGGCGGAGGGGAAGCCCGGTGGGCAGGCGGGCAGGCTGCTTGGAGGAGGCGACCCGGCAGCACTCCGGGCTTCCCCTCCGCCACGCAGCTCGGGGCCAGGCACGAGCGCCCGCGAGTTAAAAGGAAGCTGAAAGTTGCTGGGAAGTTGCTCGGGTGCTGGGAGCAGGCTTTTAAGAGTTGCGCCCCAAGGAGCAACTGGTGGCCAGAGCGGCCCGGACTGGCAGTGGCGGTGAGGGGCCGACCTGCGCAGGGAGGGGCTGGGGTGGTTTTCTCCCACGTCCGGCTTCAGAGCGGCCTGCCGTGCACTCTTGGGCATCTGGCTTGCTGCGTCCTGGGCGCACCTTTCCCTCACCTCTCGGCCAGAAGCAGCAGCAGCATTAGGCACAGTGACTTGATTTTGCGGAGCTGTGTGCTGACCCAGCCCATCTGTCAAATTTTAAAAGTCAATGCGCCCCCGAGCCAAAAAGTTTGCCCACCCCTGCTCTAGCTGCAAGAACCATACATGTTTTTTTTATTATCATAAATGACTTTATTCCAGAAGCTGTCCTTTAAATCTATTTTTCAAAATTTCATTTTTGTCCTTTATTTTGGTCATTTAATTTTTATTATAAAAATAGTACCACTTAAAACACAGGTTTCCACGTTCATGTAAACAAAATGGAAATTGAATTGTGTCTATGTAACATGAATTTACATATGTTGTTTGATTTATTAGAATGTCTTTTTCTAAATCTTCTTTTGTAAAGCAAAATTATAAACAATGATATATTTTTATCCTTATAAACCTCTTTTTGCCACTTTTTCAGGTTTGTTTTTTAATTTTTCCAAGAAAATATAGTCCAGTGGTTCCCAAACTTTTTCAGTCCACCGCCCCCTTGGTGCTACAAACTCATCCTCAGTGCCCCCCACCCAAGGGTCGGATTCAAATTTCTGTGGGCATGGCCTAATTTGAGGATGTGGCTTGCTGGTCACATGACTGGGCGGGCGCAGCTTGCTGGTCACGTGACTGGCTGGCACGGCTTGCTGGTCACGTGACTGGCTGGTGTGGCTTGCTGGCTGGGCATGGCTTGCTGGTCACATGACCGGGTAGGTATGGTTTGGTGGTCATGTGACTGGTTGGGCATGGCCAGCTGATTGGCAAACAAGTGGTCCTCACTTAATGGCCAGTTGTTTAGCAAGTGTTCTAATTTATGACTGGCCTCCCCAGAGATACTTGACCTGTTTTTGGAGTTTTGACAGCCATGCACACATATATACACACACTCCCTTCTAACCCTGCTGGAGCAGGTCATTGGACTAGAATTGGCAAAGCATCTCTGATTAGATTCTAGCAGTGAATAAAATCTAATCAGAGATGCTTTGCCAATTCTTGTTGATTTGTTTTATTTGTATCTCTTTATTTTATGTTGCTGAATTGCATTGATGTGTGTCCCTTCTTGGGCACAACCCAGAAGCTTTTGTGATTTTTTTGCAGCAAAATTTACCGACCTCTGGCTTTGCTCTACTTTTCAAACATGCCGACACTGCCGCGTTCTAGGTGCCGGCCCTGCAGGTCCACCCCATTGAGCCCGCTGCACTGGAGGGACCTGCCCAAGCAAGTCAAGTCAATGGGGTGAGAAAGAGAGAGAGAGAAAAGGGAGAAAGTGAGAAGGAAGAAAAGAAAGAGAAAAAGGGACAGAAAGAAAAAGGGACAAAGAAAGAGTAGGGAATGAAAGAAAGGACAGAAAGAAAAAGAAATAAAGGAGGGGAGAAGGAGGGAGGGAGGAGAAAGATAATGAGATATCTATTCTAGTCTGATCCCCTGCTCCAGCAGGGTTAGAAGAGAGAGTGTGTGTTCTCCTTATAATTTACCAGTACATTTTGGTTTTGCCTTCTTCAGAATTGGCACGGTAATACATTGGGGAAAAGTAATTTTTAGGGTGGAGATCTGGTCCAATGGATGCTGTCAAAAGCCTCAACAAAATGTGAGAGCTTCCTGATAGTCTTGGCCATGTTTCATCCACAAAACCTTTAATAGAAGCCAAAGATGTTTCAATGTAGAAAAGGGCCTCAGTCTAAACTAGGCCTCATTTCAATCTGATGCATCAGGTCTCTGTCTCTCTCCCTCCCTCCCAGACTGACTTTGCTCTACTTTCCCAATGTGCCTGCAGGGCTGGCGCTTTGAACATGGATGGATGGATGGATAGAGAGAGAGACAGAGAGACAGATAGGTAGTAGGTAGGCAGGCAGGCCTTTTGGATGAATGTATGGATAGATTGGTAGATAAGTGGGTAGGTAGGTAGGTAGGTAGATGATAGATAGATGTATATAGGTAGATAGGTAGGCAGGCAGGCAGACAGACAGACAGACCTTTTGGATGGATGGATGGATGGACAGACAGACGGAAAGACAGACAGACAGACAGAAAGAATGTGACAGTGGCAGCACTTTGGGAAAGTAGAGCAAAGCCAGAGTGGGAACTGAAGTCCACACAAGTTGCCAAGGTTGAGAAACACGGCTGAATATATCAACCCAGCCATTCTGGTTTAGAGTTTAGCATGATGTTTGATTCCGGCTTAGTCAATAAACCATGGCTAAGATCTTCATGCTCCTTAATGCAGCTGCCCCTCTGCCCCTTCTCCAGACCCCTGCCCCAGTTCTTTCTTTGGCATCCAATTTTGCAATGCTCTGCCCGGGAGGAGGAAGGCGTGCGGAAGCAGCCCAGACCAGCGGTGGCAGAGGGAACGATCACTTGGAAAGTAAGCAAGCAAGCGCAGGGCTCAGTCAGAAGAACTGGACTACAGAGGGAGGCTAGGTTCTAGGTCCAGGCCGGCCACTTAGAGCCAAACTGAACCGAGCCACGCACCTTGTAGAGCCACAGCTACACCCACCCGCAACCCTCATGCAAGGCCGGCTGGCTGGAGAAGCGGAGGCTGGGCAGGGAAGGGGGCCCTAACACCGTACCATTCACCCCTTCCACTACTTGCCTTAGGGCGGTTTTGCTTTTGGGCCTTCTGGTGCGCCTCCGCTGCTTCTACCAGAGAGGGCAGACTGCAAGCTAAGGCACCCCCTTTCCGCCACCTTCCTCCTCTCCCCCCCAGGCTTGGCAAGGCTCACCGTGTGCAGGTTCCACATTCAAGGCGCCGGCTATGGAGTGATGAAATAGTCAATGGGCTGCGTGGCCAGCAGTCAGTGAGCCTGCAGGGCTGGCACCTCAAACGCCCCCCTGCTGCCTCTTAGTGCCACCCTACCAGCCCCCTTGCCTCTTAGCTCCCTCCTAAGGCATCCCACCCCCCCAGGGGGCAGTACCGGCCACTTTGGGAACCACTGATATAGTCACTGTTATCTATACTTCCATTTATCATGCACCTTTTAAAAAATGGGCAAATGGGGATATCCATAAAGCACTGGGTTATAGCTATACCATGTTTTTATTTCCAAAGAATATCTGTGGAATCTATAGCAGAACAGAAAATTCAGATGCTAAAAGGATCTAATGTTTCACAAAAAAAATTTAAAAATAACACATCAGATAAAACATGAAATGGCCAATGCCAAAAGGATCACAAGGGGAGCCATGGTTCCCCACAATCTGCAGATACAGTGATAGCCAGGGTGTCATGGTCTAAGCCAGTGGTCACCAACCAGTGGGCCGGGGACCACTGGTGGTCCATGAGAAAATTTTGGTGGTCTGCAGAGAAATGTCACCCCAAAAGCAATTAATTCAGGCTGCGAGGGAACACAAGGCTGTGCCACCCACATGGCCCACAGGAACACAAGGCCTATGTCACTTGCATTGTGGAGAACACGAGGTATTGAGGGGAGGGGGAAAGGGCGGAGTGGGGGAACTTGCCCCACTTGCCTGGCCTGGCCACGGGCTGCTTCTTTCCGCTTCTGCTTTTGCCTGCATGCAAGGAAAGCAGCAAAGTCTTTCTTTCTCTCCCCCAAACTTCACCAGGAATGAGTCTTTGGGACCCTGCAAAGCATCCTGCTCCAAGAGGCTCCGCCAGTGTGACAAGTCTCACAAAGACTCTTTTCTGGCAGAGTTTGGGGGAGAGAAAGAAAGACTTCTGTTGCTTCTGCTGCTTTCTTTGCATGAAGCCAAAAGTCTCTCTCTCTCTCCCCGCCTGAGAACAGAGCTGGAGACATCCTGTGATCCCTAATAAAGAATGATCGATCGGTAGGAAAACAGGGTGGGGAATTTTGCTGCAGACTTTTTTGGGATTTTCCCAGGATCTCTGATCTGCGGGATTTAAAATTATGAGTTTGCTGGTCCCTGAGGTCCAAAAGGTTGGCTACCCCTGGTCTTAGCCATACTGTAATGTAGTTTGAGTTTGGCTTAAATTATGGTTGGTTTTATTGCATTAATCTATCTGATTGTAGATTATTCAAGAAATGATTGCTTAACAAATGGATTCACAAACAATACTATGTTTTAACCTGTTTTATAAGACAATAAGTCAAGATATTTGGGTTCATGTGGTATTGTTAAGATAAACTGAATTTGTAATGACATGTTCTCCTGATACTTAATTAGAATTAACTGAAGTTCACAATTTTGGGATTAGATTGAGAGCTACATTAAATTTAGCTCAATTCATGCAGGATGGATGCTCAATTGGGTTCCTGTTTTAGGATCTTGGCGGATTGGGTTGCTTATACTAAATCAAAGACTTACAAATGGTCCAACTTCATTGAACCTTTTCCATTTTGTTCTTATTTCTGAAAAATAAAATAAAATAAAAAGTAATGCTGAAATTACATCAATAATTCAAAGGTAAGCAGCTTTAGGCTACACCAAAAACAACTTCTTGACATTTACCTCATATCCAGTATCATATCCAGACACATCATTTTGAGCAAAGTTCAGTAGAACAAAACCTTTCCACCTGCTGTCTTCTACCTTGTAACCCAGAGGCATAAAACTTATAAAACATCAGTTACCAATTGTATTCAGAAACTCCACACAGGCCACACCACAGTCCTGTTCCCTCAGTCCTCGTTTCTCATGNAGAGAGAGAGAGAGAGAGAGAGAGAGAGAGAGAGAGAGAGAGAGAGAGAGAGTCCAAACAAAAGGAAACATATCTCACAGTGAAACAATGTGCAGAGTCAAAAATTGTCTTTGTTTCGATAGGAATCTTTCGACACAGTAAGATCAAACAGTTTGCAAAACCCTTTGATGGTAATTTAATTCTTTTAAATATGTACAAGGTAATTGGGAACACATTTTAAAATACTTGAGATTATAAAATGGTACCTCTGCAGCTGGACAGAATAAATAATGTTGAAATATTTTTCTTATGGGTTTATAATCCCACAGTGTCCTGCCAGCGGAACAGACAGTTACTACTGACAAATAAATTTTTCCTTCTTCTCTACAATTAATCTTCAAATCTCCAGATCTGCTTGAGAGAGTTCAGGGACACTGTGAAATATACTTGGAAATGTGGAGACAGGTAAAAGAGGTTCCTTTGCATGAGAAATTCATTTGCATAATTTGCATTTAGCCAAGAGTAATTCTCCATTACAAATTAAAATATCACATTAATACTCTAGTCTTTAGAGGTAGTCCTCAACTGACAACTGCAATTGAGCCCAAAATTTATGTTGCTAAGTGAAAAAATTGTGATGTGAATTTTGCCTCATTTTATGACTTTTCTTGCCACATTTGTCAAGTGAAATCATTGTAGAAGTTAACTTAGTTGTTGAATGAATCTGGCTTCCCCACTGACTTTGCTTGTCAGAAGGTTGCAAAAGGACATGATCCCAGGACATTGCAACTGTCATGAATATGAACCAGTTGTCAAGCATCCAAATGTGAATCACATGACCATAGGGAAGTTGCAACAGTCATAAGTGTGAAAAAACTATCATAAGTCACTTTTTTCAGTACTGTTGTAACTACAAACTGTTGTAACTACAAACTGTCATTAAACAAATTGTTGTAAGACGAGGACTACCTTTATTTTTAAATTTTATTTGTATCCTGCCTTTGTTAGCTTTACGAGTGATTCAAGGCAATGAACCTATCCAATCATCCTTCCTCCTCCTATTTTCTAAACAACAACCCTGTGAGGTGAATTGGGCTGAGAGTGAATGACTGGTCCATGGTCTCTCAGTTGGCTGGCTTCAAGGTCTCCTACTTTCTAGTCTGGTGCCTTAACCACCAGACTAAACTGGCTCCCTTTCCAAGCTAACCATGCTCCAAATATGTGGGTTTCCATTTCTTAGCAATGGCCACAGTAGCAGGGAAACTTTTGGAGTTGAAGGTCTTAGATTGCTCCCAGGTTGAGAAAGTCCAAAACAATCTACCATATTTACATTAACCCTATTTTATTCATACTGAGATCATGTTCTTCCTTTATAAGAAACTAGCTCGATACCCATGCTTTGCAACGAAACTATGTGATCGGGTTTAGTTTTTGGGGAGGAAAATAAGTGTGTGTGTGGGGGGGGAATTGTGCCTCTGCCTACCAGCATCCATCAGTATTCATCTGGCTAGCATCCTATCAGTGTGTGAGAGAGTTGAGGACTGTTTGGAAACTGAAACAATATTTGCTGTGTGAGCAAGGAGACATGGCTTAACTCAAGAGTTCTGTACTAAAGCTGGTTGCTGCTGTGAAATTAAAACTGAAACTCCTCCCCTCTGCTTGGTTTAGCATTTGAACAGATTTCTCTTCAGGTGGGAAAGGGGAGTAGAACTCCTCAGCATCAGAGTGTGTTAATAGTAATATATAAAATACTAATACTATGATGGTCATTTCAAAAAATCTTTTCTTAGTAAGCACCTAGAAGCCAATAGGAACATATATGCCAAATTTCAAGTTTATAGGCTTTACAGTTTTGGAGATTTTATGATGATGGGCGAGTGGTATTTCACTTATATGTATATAGATCGATAATCAAATGGAAACTATGAAATATTTCCATTGTGATAGCTGCTGTTTTCAGCATGACAATTGCAAAACTTGTTCTCAAACAGGTCCAGTGCTATTTAAGACTAATATGGGCACTGATTCAAACTAAGGTTAACTAACTAATGGAGGTGACTGCCATTGCCTAGTTTACCTGGCTTTATTGTGAACATAACGCTTCATGTCACATAGGCTTTGATGTACCCAGAGCCTGTATTTTTTCAACCACGATCTCTGGCATGTAAGCAAAGTGCAGACTGACCTCAACCCCTTCTGCTGCTGGAGGAGTGGCTTTGTTCTTCTGGGAGAGGACAGGCAATTCTCTGGGGACAAGGAGAAAAGCAAGAAGCAGGATGCTGGGTCAGAGAGAAGCAGAAAGCTAAAGTCATGCTCCTGTAGCTCTGGGTTACAGGCAGGAATTCCAGAAAAACAGAGAATCCACGTAAAATGAACCAGAGGAAGGGTCTGGGTTTTTTCAAAATTTAAATAGAAAATTATCTAGTTGGTGTTGTGAATGCATAGAATGTAATAAAGTTATGTGGAGCTTGGAGTCAAGTGCAGGATTTTGGCCCTGCACTTCTGATTGGCTGTCCAATGGCAGGATCGGATTGGCCCGTTCAGGGGAATCTGATTGGCCATTCACAGAGCCTTCGTATTGGTTCAATGGAGCAAGTGCTCCTGAGTTCTTATTGGTTAAATAGTTATTGGGTTATCTATATAAGAGGGTCGTAGCTGCCCTGTTTTCTGAGCTGTCACTATGTAATAAAAAGAGTTGAAGTTCACCGTTTAACTGGCTCGTCTCCATTCATTATCGCCCATGCTTCAAACTTGACACTGGTGACGAGGGTGGGATGTGGAGACAACAGAGCTGACTGAACTAAGAAGAAGAAGCCGAGCACGCGACTGATGACGCACAACACCGGAACCATGTCCAGCGGCGTCATACCACCCGCTCTGTTCGATCCAGCGCAAGAGGACTGGGAGTCCTACATGGATCGTTTCCAAATGTTTTTGGAAACTAACAATTTGAAGGATGCCTCAGCCGGGAAGAAACGGGCGGTATTCCTAATGCATTGCGGACCAACCGTATTTAAGATGGTTAAAGCACCAGCCAAACCAGCTGAAGTGAAGGCCATGGACTGGGACGTCCTCGAACCTATACTAAGAGCTCATTACGCACCGACCGTGCCCACGCTCGTAAGATGGCACGAGTTCTACCAAAGAAACCAGCGAAAAGGAGAAAGCGTCGCCGATTTCATCGCAGACCTCCGAAACCTGGGAGGCCTCTGCGGGTTTGCCGACCTAGAAGAGGCCTTAAGAGATAGAATAGTCCTGGGATTAGATGCACCAGGCGTGTAAAGCAAGCTGATGGCAAAAGGCGACATCAGCCTTGCGATGCCATCGCGGATGCTGTGGNAAGTCCGCTGCCCAACTGCGCTGAAACCGCACTCCAGCACAACAACAGACAGGCGACCTTTTATCCAAGTCAGAAGGACAGTTTTCGACGACCCACCACGAGGACCTCTCTTCGTCATCAGACAGTGACGAAGAAGGGGTCCATCGACTGCGGTCCAAGCGGGACCACTACCTGAAGTCCTTAAGTCCCTGCACCGGTTGCAGGGCCAACCATCCCAGGTCCGAATGCAAATTCCGCAACGCACTCTGCCATGAGTGT
>BHEV01062909.1:0-31837 GCA_004319985.1 Emydocephalus ijimae | reverse complement strand
GGGCCATCTGAGAGTTATGTGCTGACTCCAGAGCCTCCAGAATCTGACATCAGTGAGGCAGAGGAACAGGGGGAGCCTGTTCCCAGTGCATGCTTTTGCTGAGTTACCAGAAGGTAAGAACAGTTAAGACAAAAGAGGCAACTAGGGAGTAAGGCTTGGAGATGATTGGTCATTCCCATAAGACTTAAAGGAGGAGCAAAGGGACATGAGCCGTTGCAGGAAGCAACTTTGTTCATTCTAGTCGGTTTAAAATCTGAAGCTCTGTGTTCACTTTGTGCTTCATTTGGCCTTGTACAGCTAATTGGCAATTAAGTCATTGGCAGCATTTCAAGCAAGATAAAGGTGGGAGCTTATCAGCCTTATCCCACATGGGGGTATATGGCAGACTTCTGCTGGATTATTCATAAATTGTTTGGGACTCATTATGGGCTGTGAATGCATATAATTCACAGCCATTGAAATAATAATAATAAAAAAGATTTTTGGGAACAGTGTGTGATTGTTACTGTCTCAGGAAGCCTTGGTCAGAACACAGAGAAGGAAATCCTCTGACGTTACTCACTGTTAGTCATGGTACCAATGATAGTACTAATGGTGAAAACACTTGCCTTCAAAATAAATATGATATATGTAATTTTACGAATGAAGGTGAGTGTATGGGTCCAGGGATAATATTGCAGGATCCAATCTGAGTTGGTCACCGGGACCAGAGGTTTTGTCTTCTGTTCTTTTGGAATCCTGCTGGAGCCCATATTTAGTTCCCTGAAGATAGACTCCAGCACGAAT
Organism: Emydocephalus ijimae; assembly: GCA_004319985.1. Taxonomy (NCBI): domain Eukaryota; kingdom Metazoa; phylum Chordata; class Lepidosauria; order Squamata; family Elapidae; genus Emydocephalus; species Emydocephalus ijimae. Next base: position 31,051 of record BHEV01062909.1, on the reverse strand, counting down.
CCAAAAGCTCAGAGGACAAAATCTCTTGTCCCATTGACCAACCCTGATTGGATCCTGCAGACATAATTTTAATTACAATTTTTCTTTCCTTGAGCTAGTTGCTTTCCCTTTGTGTGTGTGTGTGTGTGTTTAAACATTTTTTAGATTATAGAATAAAATACAAAATATAAAACTAAATAGGAAGGCACAGTGGGGGGGAGGGGAAAAAGAAGTGAGGGAGGATGGGGAAAAAGAAAAAAGAAGCCGACTCCCTCTGTTGCAGTAAAATAAAGCATTACCATTGAACCACAACTTTTTTACTTTTCCATAATAATATAAACTAGCTATTTCTAAAAAAATAAATCAATCCAATTGGTAAAACTCAAAATCAAAGTTTCATTTTTTTTCACCTCAAGCACAAAGTCCAGAAGCCATGTGACAATAAAGGTACTTATATTCTTTAATCAGAATGGTCAATTCTGAATTCGCCAATTCTGCCAACTCCATCAGCTTCTGTAGCCATTCGTCCATGGTGGGAATTGAAATGTCCTTCCATTATTTTGTGTACAGTAGTCTTGCTGCTGTCAACAGAGCTGGCTGCTTTTCCTAATTCATTTTTCCATTTCAATTTGAAAAATAGAAAGACAATAAAATGCTAGAATTTATATTTTTAAAAAAATCCTGAAAAAGTAATTTTTTAAAAAAAACTTTCTGCTAAGTATTAAACTTGAAACCTTCTATTTGCAAGGCAAGTACAATAATCATTCTAATGTAAAAGTAGTTCTGTTAGACTATTGGAAACCAAAGCTAATAGAAATACAAAAGAAGTTAAAAGAAGTATGACTGTAACTTTGTCACTTATATCTTTATGCTCTATATTGACTGTTTTTTTTAGTATTATTTTGATTACTTATTGTACCCTATGACTATTATTAAGTTGTACCCTATGATTCTTGACTCTTGAAGAATTTTTCTTTTCTTTTATGTATACTGAGAGCATTTGCATCAAGACAAATTCCTTGTGTGTCCAATCATACTTGGCCAATAAAGTATTCTATTCTATTCTATTCTATTCTATTCTATTCTATTCTATTCTATTCTATTCTATTCTATTCTATTCTATTCTATTCTATTCTATAAGAAGTTAATAATATTTATATTAAAGTTGGTTATTGCATTTGCATTGGTGTTCATTTTGAAGCCTTAGCTTTGCATATATAAGCTAACTTTAATTTATATATGCAGTATATGTGCATAAATATACATCAGTAAGATCTACCTTCAAGGAAACAACAACAACTGTTGTGTATACAATAAATGCAATAAAGGTCCAAGCTTGGGGTAAAGTGCAGGGTTCTGGCCCTGCACTTCTGATTGGTTATCAGGCAGCTTGACCAGGATTGGTCAGCTATAACAAACCTGATTGGTCTTTAACTAAGGGTTTTCATTGGTTATTAGAAATAGTGTTCCTAGTTGATTATTGGTCAAATCATGCATAAGGTGCCTATATAAGGCAAAGAAAACCGTTATGGCTTGCTTGCACGATGTAAATAAAGAGTTGAAGTTCACTGTTCCAAGCTGTCTCCACTTATTATGACTCATGCGCAGTACATAACAACAACAATAACTGGCAATTGCTTTGCTAGAAGAGAGAGTTCTTAGCAGCAGGGGAATTTTCCAGGCCAAAATAACAACGTGCTGTCCAGATTGAGTTGTCAAAATATTTGAGTCTGGTCAGGATTTTTATTTTATTTTATTTTATTTTATTTTATTTTATTTTATTTTATTTTATTTTATTTTATTTATTTTATTTTATTTTATTTATTTTATTTTATTTTTATTTATTTATTTATTTATTTATTTATTTATTTATTTATTTATTTATTTATTTATTTATTTAATTTATCAATTGCTTATAAGATAATAAGTATAAGCATAAACATGAGTAAGAATACAGGAAATAGGTGTGATTAAATGGGGATATTAGGAGAGGGACTGAAGGTACAATGGTGCATTTATGCACGCCCCTTACAGACCTCTTAGGAATGGGGTGAGGAAAGGGGTGAGTGGATAGTTTGAGGTTAAAGGAGAGTGGGGGTTTGAGAATGTAACTACAGAGTCAGATAGTGCATTCTAGGCATTGACACTCTGTTGCTGAAGTGGTACTTTCAAGTTTGGAGTGGTTAACATTGAGTTTGTATCTGTTGTGTCCTCTTGTATTGTTGTGGTTGAAGCTGAAGTAAATATGAATGTTCTTAAATATGTTAAATATGAAGTAAAAGTGAATGTTCTTGAGGTTACAGAGGGCATATGAACAGTGGTTTCTTTATTTGGATTTTGACTCACTATGAAGAGGTTTCTCATGAACATCATCATCATGCTGCAAAGTGTGTCACCAAGGTAGTGGCAGCAAATGGAAGAAGGGGAAATACATTAGTCTTCTATATGAAAGTCATTTTGGAGTTGGAAAAAAAAAAGCTACTAGGTTCAATGACTTTTGGAAGTTGACCAGCATTTGTTATTCTAATCATAGCATGTTGAAGGGAAGAAAGATTATTGGCATTTAAAAGATAATGAGAGGGTCTTAGTTTTACCATTCAGTCCATAGTGATGCTCTTCCACATTGACATTTCCATTCCAAGTATTTTCTGAGCTGTTTGGTAGTTCATCTTGTGACTGAATCATTTTATAGAGACCTTTTGATTCCTCTTATATTTCTATGTCTCTTTCTATCCATTCCACTTTTTCATTCCTCTTTTATTCCCTCTGAGAGGGGCCATTCACCATCCACCTGTGGCTTTACTCCCAAGTCGACCCTTGTTCTTTAGCTGTTCCCTTCTTCTGGCAGCTCTGCGCATACACACACTGGGATCAGGCTCACAGGTTCTTCTACCTCACTGATGTCCAATTCCAAAGCCAGCTGATAAGTGTCAGACGCCCTGGCCCCAACTTTGCCTCTGATGCAGAGCACTCATCAGAGCCTTTCCCAGATTCCAGGATTCCTGAATCTGCTGGAAGCTCTGCTGGTGGACCACAACAGTGTTTGTCTGCAGATTTTATTCATTTTTCTATATATTTTTCCATTTTAACATATTTGTTTCTTCTTTGTTATATTAAAAAAAATAAATGTGAACTGTCCCACAAATGATACTAGATGAGATCAGCTTATTTTTAGACTCCAGATTCTGAATTAGACTGTGTCATCTCTCCACACTACTGTTGTATTGCTCTCATTACGATTTTGTTTTTTCCTCAACAAGCATTTGGAAATGGAGAAATGAACCTTTCCAATCTATATTCCATATGTGTTCACAAAGAAATCTGGCTCATCTCTGTTTTCCTATGTATAGAAATGAGACTTAAGTAGCATACATTTTTCTCAAAATAGATATTTTGAATGCCTTTTCCCAAAATATGCATTTTCATTTGCAAGTTTACAGATTTTTTTTCTTTAGCTAAGAATTCATATAATTAAGACAAAGCTGTTACTTTGGAATTAAATTTATTCGGATTCAGATTTTTGTCACACGAAGCAGACGTTAGATTGGTTCACATAAAAATGGAAATTGAGTGATATTTTGTTTTGTTTTGTAATTGTTTCTGCCAGCATGTTGTTATTTGTTTGTTTTCAGATATAATTTTACCCAGTTTCCATTTATTTTCTGGTTTATAATTGGCTAGCTGTGGGGAAGAAAAGTGGAAGAGAAATGTCAATAAAATAGTTCTGTTTAGGCATATATTGATGCTTTTGTTTTTAGTTTCATATTGGCTTTATTTTGCAAGTAAATTAATGTGCATTGCTCTTATCTGAAATCCCTATTGTTCCTCCACAGAGCTGAATTGATGCTTGCCATTTTTTCTTCTGTTTATTTCCTTTTTTCTGGGTTTACATAGATTGGAATATTTTAGATACTCGGTTTTATAGTTTATGGGTCCTGCTAAAAAATATCTGAATGGGATGCTGGGTTCATTGTGAATATTGAGGCCTTTTTATTTTATATGGTTAAGAGCAAAAATTATTTAATTGCCTGAACAATGAACTTGTGTCATGTAATACTGAAATATGGCCAGTTCTAATTTGATGATCCTGGCATTATATTTCCTGCAATTTGTCAGCAGCTGCTTTTGGCTGGGAGAATTTTGAAGAAAAGGCTCTCTACAACAATCTCTTGTGATGGATGAGGTACAAGTAGCCATTTTAAATCTTTTTCCTTGAAAGGTTAAAAGATTTTGTTGTAGAGAAAATTAGAATTATGTATTGGAAAGAAATGGAGGAAAGAAATGGGCTGAAGTGATGGAAAGGAACATGTTTCAGCCATAAGAAGCTATGAATGATTGTTTCTTACTCTGGTTGTGAACAGATGACAACCAAAAAAAGTTATTGGCTTGTTTATTGTTCTTATTTTTACTTCCACTGCAATACCGAGAGATTTTGTCTGTCAAGCCCAAAATTGACATATGCCTAGCCATTTTATTTCGCCTTATTATCTATTCCTTTTCTTTCTTTCTCTTTGCTGGTTATGGGGGGAAGAGTTTCAGGCTTGCCACATTCTTAAGATGAAAGGAGTGGAGATAGAGAGAGTTGTTTAAGCTAGGCAGTTCTTCCCATGAGAACAAAAGCTGACCATGCTGAGACCTGGAGGTGGAGATTGATGACATCAGGAAATGTTGATTTACTTCTATTGGGGAATGTGTCTTTTGGGGGCTGTTTCTAACTCCCAATATTATATGGTATAATTCCAGGTTGTGTCAGATCCAGAATTACAACACACTTTGACAATTTGATGCTTTCCTAAATAAAAGCAATTGTTTTGGAAGATGGACTTTGCTTTTTTCTTTTTAAATGGATTTCATTAGTTGGAAACCTGACATTGTCATTCCTGTTATTAATGAGTTTTTTTTCCCCAAACAGCTTTATTAATTTTTTTTAAAGCAAACAATTATAAAAGAACAACAGAAAGAAAGGGAAAGTGAATTAACAGGGAAAAAAGTGAAAAGTGAAAAGAAAAAAAGGGGGCAGAAGAGGAATAAAAAATATATATAAAAAGAAAGACTTCTGACTTTCCGCATAATAGATACAAATCTATAATCAGGTAATTTTTTACTCTAAGTTAAACATAAAATAACTGATATATAACCCTAAGTTTACCAACAAATGCAATAGTACTACAACCTTAAACAAATCTAATTATTCAATCAACTTTAATTCAAAAATAGTTATTCATAATTATCAAACAAGATTATGAATATAGCATTTATTAGTGTTTTAAAGTACACATTTATTTTTTTGTTTTGCCCCAAGTTTGGAGAACTAAAAAGTTGGGACTTGATATGTATGCCATGGATCAGAAATTTAAAATTTAAGATATCATCCTTATGTTTCTAAATAGAAGTGTTAAATACCCAAGTGGAATCTCTGTGGATCCGGAAAAGACTTCAACCAAATCATAATAGTATCAGTTGACTCTAGTCACTTGTACAGGAAATGCAGTATAAATTTAAAAATAAAACAAGCTCAATAATGTTATGAGCAAACTTTTTTTTATCAGGAAGGAGACAGGTGAATTGAGATCTTAGAAAGTCATATCTAAGAAACTTTATAATTTGGTCTTCCCTTTTTATTAAGTCAAGCAACAAATCCACATGATAATGCTTTGGCATGCTTTGTGCAGTTGTAGTGAATTGTCTGGAGGGAATGCGATGACTTGGTGGTTAAAGACGCTGAATTTATTAGCTGGAAAACTGAAAGCCTGGGTTTGAGACCTGAATGCCATGTAACAAGGCGAGCTCTTATAATTTGGCAAGCTTCTGTCTACTTAGCAGTTCAAAAGTATGCTAATGTGAATAGATAAATAGGTATCAATTTGGTGGGAAGGTAACAGTGCTCCAAGAACTTTGGCATATAGTCATGCTGACCGAATGGCCACACAAATATCTGTGGACAATGCTGACTCCCTCAGCTAAGAAAGGGAAATGAGCACTGCCTCCTAGAGTTGAACATGATTGGATAGGGGAAACCTTCACCTTTACCTTTAGTGAGTTGTGTGGATAATTTTCTGTTTTTTAATTATATTATGAAATCTAGCATCTTAAACTCTTTCCAAACGATAAACAATGCAAATGCAGACTTGGGCCTTTGGCAAAGGTGCATATTTTATGTCTTAATTTAGAACACCATATTAAAGAGAAAAGGAAAATTGTAGGTCAGAAGTTAAAATCCAAAACTCCTTTCAAAAGAGTCATGCTTAATAAAACTTGAAAATGCACAATTAAAACAGTATTGCAAGGCTTTAAACATGCTGCATAATTTTAATTGCAAACAATGAAATGAAAATGTAACAGCATTGCTTCCATAGTTTGTTTTTTTTTTTTTTTTGGCAAAGATTGAGCTGCCTTAAAATAATTTCTCTGTATCTTATAAAGTAGATTTGTGCTCATATTCACCTCATTACTAGTTTTATGGCATTTCTAATGATAGAAATATTTATCTGAATTCAAGGGTGAGATTCTACAGATTCACACTTATTCGCTAATAACCGGTTGTTAGAAGAAATTACTGGCCTAATCCTGTAAGGAAGGCAGGAAGAAAACATTTTGGTGTTGCTTAAAGAAACTGTCTCTCCGTTAACCCTTGTTACATTCTTGGTAGGACTAGACTTCCTGTCTCAGAAACATCTCTGGAGGTTTTTTTTTCCTCCTTTACTGGTACTTTGCTTGTGTGCATTGACCATTCAAAGTTACAATGCCACTGAAAAAAGTGACTTATGAGCATTTTTCACACAACTGTTGCAGCATCCCCACAGTCATGAGAGGCCAGGGGAGGAGATGCATGCCTCGATGTGAGTGATATTGAGTTGGCCACTCCCAGCCAATAATGTGAGTGATATTGAGTAAGCCAAGTCTGCCACCTAAGCCACGCCCAACGAACCAGTTGTTAAAAACATTGAATCCCTCCCCTGTCTGAATTCATTTGTTCACTCTTCTACCTATACAAGTTGAAAAGGAACTTTTCCTTCTTGGAAGAATGTAGTAAAAAGAGCAGTTGAAACAATACATTTCATGTATTCATAACTATGTTTATATTTATACCTATTATCTTGTAAGTGATTGACAAATCAAATAAATAAATAAAATAAATAAATAAAATAAAAAAAATGTTGGTTTGAAAAATCTTTTGACTCAATCAGAATAGATCTGGAAGGGAATTTGGAGGTCTTCTACTTCAACCCCCTACCAAAACAGGAGACTCTATACCAAGGTTGTCAAACTTGATTTTATTGAGGGCTGCATCAGGGTTGTGTTTGACATTGGGGGGCTGGGTGAGTCTGGCCACGGTGGGCATGGCCAACTTGACATCACTAGGGTTGGGAGCACCTGTAGTGGTCTCGGTGGGGCTGAGTGGATCCATTGTCTCCAGTGGAAGAAGGCAAGAACAGGGAGAAGAGTCAAAACTTTTTCTTCCAGAGGAGCCTTGCCTCTGCTGATGGCCAAGTGCTCAAGCAGGACTTTCTTCCCTCCCTCCCTACTTCCTTCCTTCCTTCCTTTTCTTCTTTTCCTTCTATCTTCATTCTCCTTTCTTCTTCCTTCCCCTCTTTCCTTCCTTCCCCTTCCTTGTTCTCTTCCCATAATCCCTTCTTTATCTTTGTCTTTCCTCTTTCCCTTTCTCTTTTCCTATTCCTTCTTGGATGCCCAAATGTAAAAGGGAAAGCATTTCTCCTTTTGTTTTGTATGACTTTTAGTTTGTTTTGCTAGTCCTCTACCAGTGAAAATGGAACCCAGGCCAGAGGTGTGCAGGCCCCTGGCCCCCAATTTTTTTGCCTGGATGCCCTCTCTTTTTTAAATTTTTTTATTTATTTTATTTATTTATTTGATTTGTCAATCTCTTACAAGATAATAGGTATAAATATGAACATAGTTATGAATAAATGAAATTGATACATATAAGAAAAATAAAAAGAAACAATAGGACAGGGACGGTAGGCACATCGGTGCGCTTATGCACGCCCCCTACAGACCTCTTAAGAAAGAGGTGAAGCCCTCTGGCAATGAAAATGGAGCTGGGGGGGCATATTTTCAACCTGGATGGCCTCCTGAAGTCATCTGCAGTGAAAACAGATCCTATGGGGAATTTTTACTGGCAGAGGCACTGCAGGACGGTCCTTCGCCATTTCCACAGTTGCCCCATGGGCCAGTATTAAGTCCTGTACAGGTCTTGAGTTGGACATACCTGCTCTATACTAGTGTTTGCCAACTGGTGGGCCATGGCCCACTGGTGGGCCATGGAAAAAAATTGGTGGGCTGCAGAAGAAATGGTCCCCAAAAGCAATTAATCTGGGCCACGTAGTTCTTGTGCCTCCCGGCTCTCCAAGGGACCCCGGAGTCAGGCCCCTGAGATGCATGTGCCAAGCAGCTCCTACAACCAGCGGCGGCAGCAACAGTAGTCCCCTCCCCCAGCACCCACTATCAGCTCTTCCCCTTTAGTTCTCTAGCTTTCAATTGCTCCTGGCTCTCTTTCTTTCCTCACCCCCGCCCACATGCAGGCAGGAAAGGAAAGGGAGAAGGAGCTGTGCACAGCTCTCCCCTTTTCCAGCTCTTGCTGCCTTTCCCAATATCGAAGCCTCAGAGACTCAGGCAAAGCTGCTGCAGCGGTAGCATCCTAAGTAGCCTTGGCATGCACGGTTAGTTAAGAATCTTCCTACCCAGAGAAGGAAGTGGTGCTGAAGGAGGAGGAGGCAGTAGTGGAGAAGCAAGCAACCCAGGGTGCTACTACTACTACTACTACTACAAGCCCCCACCCAGTCAAGCCTTACTCCCACTGGCAGTTAAAAGAAAAAATAGCTGCAAGCTCACATTACTCCAAGAAGCACAAAGCCGAAGACACAAGCCATTGCCAAAATACTTCCAATTTTACATGGGAGAAAACCTGAATAACAAAAGACACACACACACACACACACACACAATTATATTAAATATATTAGCTTTTAAAAAAAACCTGTATTAGTGGTCCTCAGGATTTAAAAGTATGAGTTTGGTGGTCCCTGAGATCCAAAAGGTTGGCGACCCCTGCTCTAAACCATTTCAGACAGGTGGGTGTCAAGTCTTTTCTTAAAAACCTCCAGTGATAAAGTAGCTAGAACTTCTGAATGCAAGCTATTCCATTAGGTCCTCACTGTTCAGAATTTCTGGTTACTTTTCTCCTTGATTAGTTTCCACCCATTATTTCTTGTCTTGCCTTCAAGTGATTTGAAAACTAAGTTGACCCTGTCTTTTTTATGGTGGCCCGTCAAATATTGGAATACTGCTATCATGTCACCCCAGCCTTCTTTTCTCTAGACTGGACATATCCAATTCCTGCAACTGTTCCTCATATGTTTTTGTCTCCAGGCCCTAAATCATCTTAGTTGCTCTTCTTTGCACTTTTTTTTTCAAAGTCTCAACACCTTTTTTGTAATGTGATAACCAAAAGTCCGAATTTAAGGATAAACAACCAGAACAAGGCAGAATTTGGTAGCAGACTTAAGTTGACAATCATCCTCTATTCATTAGATCCTAAGTCCTCATTAGTTTTCAACTGTAATAGAACACTGCATTCTATGTCTATGAAAGTATACCTATGAGATTTAAATTTATCTACTATAGGAAGTATCCCATCCCCCAAATCTAAAAATAAAATAAGATCTTCCAAACAATGGAAAATCCACCCAATCATCATCACAAATAGAGAAGAGTATATTGTTAACAGCTTGTTTAACAACTTTTTGTTTCTCTGGGAAAAAGCATTAAGCTCAAAATACATTGTATTCAGATTTGGTAATTTATCTTAGTATGTATTATCATGGCTCTATTCTCATAGGCAATAGCTAGCTGTGAATAGCTAATCATAATATCTATTTTTTAAATAAATAAACAGCATCGGTTTCCAAAACTGCAAGTACAGTATGTTGCTCCCCATTATTGCCAATAATTTTTTCTCAGGTTGTAAATAGATGCGCGCAAACGCACACACACACACACACACACATGCATACATATACACCATTTAGAAAACAATTTCAAACATTATTTATAAAGTAAATTCACAGTCCAATATGACTATTCAAAAATATATATTGTATTTTCAAGTGCTACTCTGCCAAACACCTATGACCTACTTTTCTAGGTATACCTAGTAGCATTTACTATTATCAATGCCCAGTAAGCAGTCTTCTAGCACAACATAATTGATCAAATATAAATTGGCCATTTACAATCTGAAAGCATTTACAGGCTATTATTTTTATGAAGAGAGGAAGACAGTACAATGTTTAAATTCCCTCATTTTCCTATTAATTCTGATGACACAAACATTTCTGAAAATACAATGGCTGGCAAAACATAATGAGTTTCTCAGTGAAATGAAATAATAATATTCCTCAAGCCATAATAAAAGGATGCTTTTTGGTTATAAGTCAGCCTTGCCTAAACTGGGTAGTTTCCCTGTGTTATCTGCCTTAACTATCAGTGTTCTCAATGATATAAATGCAGGGCAGGGAATTCCTTGATGTGAAGTATATGCATTTCTAGGACATCAGGTTTAGATAAACTAATGCAGTCTTTATTAAATACAGATTTAATTGGATGCATTTGATAAAACACAAATAAATATTCGTAAATCAAGGCCATTAATGATTCAGTAAGAAATATATATACCAACTTGCAGTTATAACAGAGGTTCAATGTCATTAAATATATCACATCTCACCTCCCACTGGGGTTTTTGCTAGATAACTTCCATATGTAAAAGAAAAAGTACGTCTGAATTTTGCATTTAATGGTATGCCATTAAAAAAGAACTGTCTACGATAAGTATTTTTTGTTGAATTTTAACAATGTACAAAGATATAGTTGACATTTATGGAGATTAGTGTTATCTGGCTCTAAAATATATTGCATATTAGAGCTAATTAATCAGAGATCTAGAAACTATTAGAAGAACGGGTCATTAGAATTTATCTTAAAGGGTGAAAATATGTGCATGCCTATGTATATTAATCCCATTAACAGAGATGCAGTACAGATCTTTTCTTTGCCTAATCCATATTTTCCTTGTAAAAATACAGCTTGTAGTCAAAACAACCACCATTTTGATGCAATTACTATATAGGGAGTAAGGAAAGCTGTTGGCTTTGAGGTTTGTGTGCATTCTATCAAAGAACATAAGGTAAAGGGCATAGCCAACTATCTAAGTTCCTTGCTATGTGTCATAACTAGGAAATATGATTCTATTGAACTGGTCTTATAGAGTAAGTTGTATGGAAGGCAGAATTTATCTCTAGCACTTTAGTTGCCTGTGAATACAACCTATCTAATTTCACATGACTGAACTGATATACATACAGTGAATTATTAATTATTCTACATTTTGCACCTTTGGATTATTTTAAACTATATTAAACTGCATGAGGGCAACTTGTATAATGATGAATGATTTCACCAAATATATGTTCAGAAATGCATAATAATAGCAAATGGTTTATTTATTATTGTTTAAAAAAACTGTATACAAGGTAAAATTGCCAAAAAAAAAAAAAAAGTACATATGTAGAAAAATGGGAACCAAAATCCACACATTTTGAAAGATCACAAATTTGACAAACCAAACTTGATGAATTTGTTTGAAATAGTAAGGGACATCTATACCTACCTTTGCATTTGTGTCTTTACTCTTTCACAATGTCTGGTAGAAACCATCTAAGACCAAGAGTAGAATAAACTTATATGTAAAACATGATATTGTCTGATAGTAACTTTATTCCTTAGCCAATATGTGCATTTTTGCCCAATCCACTAGGACAGTGTCTGGTTGAGCTCCAAGTCAAAAAGAAGCATTTACCCATAAGGTGGGTACTTCCCTTTACAATTATTATAATTTGTACATGCTTGAAAAGGCAAATAAATTAAATATATAAAAATATTTAAAAGGACTTTTTTTTTAAAAAAAAAATCACATCACCTCCTGACCAGCAAGTAACAATCATGCAAACAATATTATTTACCAAGCAGTAAATAATACCCCAATCCAGGAACTACCAATTCAGTAAACAACAGTAATAAATAAACCATCAAGAATACTGCCACTGCCACTGAACACAATTCAATAAACAACAGACTAATAAATAAACCATCAAGAATACTGCCACTAACACGAACAGGGAAAGCCATTTGTATATTAGCAGAGAGTAAACTCCACTGCCTTCTAGTACTGATGATGTTACCTAGTTGGATAATGAAACATCTGCAAGAAAGAAACCAAAAGGATGCCAAGAACCCCACAAATATAATGTGTGTGTGTGTATATTGTACAGTGAAATTATGCTCAGAGCAGCTAATAATACCCTGTTTCTCCAACAATACAGCCTCCTCCAATAGGAAGTCCCAGCATGTTTTATAGGCATGAAATGAAATTAAGCCCCAAATTAAGCTCCCCCAAATTAAGGTTGATATTAAAACATGCGAAATGGGGGGGATGGTGTGGGGGGCTTGCCGTTAGGAAGTACTTTTGTTGCACACCAGGATATGGTGCTGGCTGCATTGACCCTGATATGAAGTGCCCCACCAATGCCGAGGTCAACATCCAAGCCGTCGCCACCTGCCTGAAGATGCAAGGGGGGGAATTAAGTCACCCCCAAAAAGATGGCCTAGCCATTTTTTCGGGGCTCAAAATAAAATAAGACCTGGTCTTATATGAGAAACACGGTAGTACAATGAAATGCAGTTAGAATTAAACATAAATGAAACAATTAGAAAGAGAACAGAAATGTAAGTACATAAGAAACAAGAAAGTAATTAATACTTAACTTAGGAGATAAATCGGGTTAAATGTGAAATGCCTGTCTGAAAAATATTTATTTTCATTTGGTTGAGAAACAAACAAACAAACAAACAAATCTACTGGCAGTGAGTTCCAAAGCTGCTATTTATGTTTTTATCTCTTTTTCCATCAAATGGATCTTTCATTTTGGTGGTACTGAAAAAGGAACTTTTTTCAAGATCCTAAAGTCTGGGCAAACCAGCAGAGGAGAATGTGATGGTTCATATCTTCTGGCTCCAAATCATATACAGCTTAATAGTTCATAATCTGAACTTTAATTGTTTATATTCTGTCTGGAAGTAGAACAGATGGCAGTAAAGGTACTATATCACAATAATATAATCACATGTTTTTATAGTTGCCTCTGATAATAGAGTGCCGTGAAATTAAGTTTCTGGATAGTCCACACAGAATTTGTCATCCAATACATTAGTAATGTTTGCTTGGCATAGTACTAACCATTAATATAAATAATATGAAATTTTGGAGAGCAATAATACAAATTGTTGGCTACAGTTTTTGATGATTACAAGAATAGAATATTCCCAGACAATCTGGACTTTTTAATTGGACTATGAAAAAGCATTACTGAATGGATGGGTACATTTATATTACAAATGAATTTTGCAAAATGCTCCAAAAAATTGAAACGTTACAACTTTATAATATTTGATTCTTGAGTTGTTTCTTTTTCTTAAATTTCTAATCTTAATTATATTTCATTACCCCTAATTGTTTTTCAGTCAGAACTGAATAAGCAAGATTGGTTAATAATTGATTCCATGACTTTACAGGTGATGCAGCATAAAGAGATTGGTCTGTAATTTTCAACTAGGCTGGGGTCTCCCTTTTTGAAGATGGGGATGACTGTGGCTTGTGACCATAGGTTAGGCAAGGAGCTGGTCCTGAAAGATTTTTCAAAGATTATGCTTAGAGGTTCTGCTATGGCAGTGGATAGCTTTTTTAAGAAGTAGGCACATATTCAGTCTGGTCCAATAGATAGAGATGGTTTTAGATTGCGTACTGCTTTTTCAACATTGTCTTCTGTAAAATTGATATGTATTAGATCATTGTAGTTTTCTGTGGTTCGGTTAGTAAATACTGGGCATGAACCATTGCTGTTTACAAATAATGAGCCAAAGAATGTGTTAAAGATGTTAGCTTTAATGGTGTCATTGTTGCAGTCTTTTATGTCATCATCTTTAAGGTTTTATAAACCTGTTCCTTTTTTCTACAACAAGCTACAACAAGAGGTCTTCCATTTTAGATGAAATGCTTCAAACATTCTGCTATACATGGCTATGGTTTGTGATGGTAAGGTGTCATTGTAGTATTAGCTTCCAACAGAATAGCCTCAGAATCACGTTTGGACGTAGATCCCAACCAACAAGGTGAGCCATTAAGGTTCCGGTGTTAAGTGAAGTATAAAAAACAGGAATGTAAACATCATTTTCTTATTTCTATTGGAGCAGTAGAAACTCTTTGTCATAATAATTGCTCTTACATTTGTTTTGTAAGATGCACATTTATCAATCCGTCCAGCTTTTCAAACTTAATTTCTCCTTCAGTTTAGAATTCCTTTAGTCTGTGCGTTTTTGAGATTGGATGACTTTACAAAAATATCCACTAATTGAATAAAAATAAATAAATCAAAACTAATTGGTATATTACTTATTGAATCAGATGTAGTGGTGTGTACCCCACAGTTCTGCACATTCAATTATATATTCAAAAGAAGCACTCAATTTATGCCAGACCAGTTTATATTTAATGCCGGGACAAGCCTCAATAACTGATAATAGCTCTGTTCAAAATTAATTAAGTTATTTCAAAGAAGCGGTAACATTGATACTCTCCTGCAGTGTAAAACGGGGGTTATTTCAGCCTTTGATAACTGATTATTGCAAACTTTCAATGGGCCTGTGAGCTTTTGAATTTTTCTTTTAATTCTGAGAGATAAGTTGTTCGTTTTCCTTGCCTCTTGGGAGACCAGATGTCTTGTTTCTTGTCTTGGTTAAAATTATTAGAGCAGTGGAGTTCTTGGTATAAAGTAAAAGGCAAACTGATGTCAAAATAAATCAAGAATCTGTATCAGAATATGTTGTAATAGATAATAACAATGGCCTATTGTTAACAGAACACTTCCCCAAAGTTGGATTCTTTGTAGAATTATAAGGAGAAAAGTAGACAGATGGTGTACTAGGAGTTGTGAGTGTTCCACCATTGGAGGTTTTCAAAATTAGACTGGAAAACCGTTTGATCAAGATGATATCACTTTCCTGGAGCAGAGGGCTGTATTAGAAGAACTCCCAGATCTCTTCCAGCTCTAAGATTCTACGAAAGCTATACCCACTTCCCAATCAATGCTGCTGAAATACTTTCCCAGCCTGTCTCATCACTGGCTAGACTTGGGTTGGCTCCCTCAGCCAAGAAATGGAGATGAGTACCTTGTTTTACTGTCAGACACACCTGAACAGGAAAACCTTTACATTTAACAGTCAGGCATTTGTTTGAATGCTTAGCCCAGAAGTTAACTGCTAGAAACAAGAAACTACTTACAAAATAAGGATTTTTATCCAATATCAGTTATATTTGTGTTTTTACACATGGAAAACAGGTAGGAACAAATGTATCTGCAGCATATTTTACTGATTTGTTTTTCTTCCCACATTCAGCCAAGGTTTCTCTTTTAAAATAATTCTCACGTTACTATAATCTGTAGCTTTCCGAGTGTTTATGTTAGTTGATGACAGTTTCAGAAATATACTTTAGTGTTCACTAATGAAATGGTCAGTTGTCAGAAAAATAGCAGAAATTTAGACTCCACTGGGAAGTAAAAAATAAACAACAAACACCCTCTATTTGGATATGTCCTTAATACAGTTTGTTCCCTTCCATTTGGACTATTGTAATGCATTCTACATGGGGCAGCCCTAAAAGAGCACCTGGAAATTTCTGTTTCTTCCCAATGCAGTGCCTCATGTGGTTTTGTGCAAGTACAAATTTGCACATGTATCACTTCTTTTGTGGGAGTTGTACTAGTTGCTGATTTGGCTTCAGTCCTGTTTATCAACTTTAGAGCCCTAGAAGGCTTGGGTTATTAGACAAAGTGTGTCTCCCAATTACATTTACCCAGCCCACCAGAGCAGGAAGGCAGGGCATGTTGCGGGTCCCAAGTAAGTATATCTAGTGGGACCGAGGAAAAAGGTTCTCCCTTTTAGAATGTCATTCCCCCAGAGATAAGATTGGACTCTATCTTGTTGCTAATTCTGCAAAGCCTTGAAAGCATAGTTTTGACAGTGAACTTGGGGACCCCATTTGGAATTAATCAAGTAATTAATTCTGTTGTTGCCACCATGGTGGTGTGTGTGTGTGTGGGTGGGTGGGTGGTGGAGTTAAATTGTGCATTTTTAACTGTGAATGTTTAATATTAATATGAGCTGGGAGCTCTATATATTTTAAAAATAAATAAATACATAAATTTAAATTGGACATTTATTTTATTTATTAAAATATTTTTATTGTTAAAATATTTCAACCTAGCACATACAAGATAAATGAAGCAGCAACTCAATTGCCAGTCCTATCTCTTTTCTGAAGATGTTCCTTTCTCTGTTTCTGGAGCAGAGTTTCTGATTAATTCATGTGTTCAAAATTTCACTAGATGTGTGAAAAAGTACATAATTANGCAGTTTGGCCCCCCCCCCCCCCCCCCCCGACTTTTTAATTCCTGGAAATGTCAGCCAGAAAGTTTCAGTCCACCAGCTAGATTGTGCAACAAGGAATCACAGTGAGAATACATCATAGGTATGGGGATATGGTTTTATTTTCTTACAGAAAATAAAGCAGATGGTGAATTCTGAACAGAGAGACCTTGAAGAGCCCTTTTGTTGACACATTTTTGTTGCCAATAACAATGGACTGTTACTCTAGGCTACTTACATTGTGTATGATCGTGCATGTGGCTCTCAGCAAGGAGTAAGAGGTCAAATCACATCTCTATTCAGCCCTGTTTCTTGGCATTGAGCATAGCAGAAAAAGTCAGTGGTTTCTTTCAGAAATACTAATTTGCCCCATGTATTTTCTGAAATTTACAGAGTGAAAAGAGTTTCATATTGAGTGTCTTTTGGGAAGAGGAAGCAAATTATATTATAATTACTATGTCAGATGATTAAATCCATTTCTTGGGGGTGGGGAGAAATCGGGATGGTGGCTTGGGTGCATTCTGTTATGATTTTTTTCTTATACACATAAGCAGGCTTATACAACAAAGGCAGATTCCAGTGATTTCCCTAGGTAGATTGCAGAAGTAATTGGTTGTATCCAAGCCTTTGCCCTATTTATTAAGAAAGGAGGACTTATATCTTCTGGCAAAGCAGAGAATTTTTGTTACACTGTTCAGGGAGATTTGCAATAGAATGTCCTGGGAGATTGAAATGCTGTAATATTACTTTATCCTGATTCTGAGTTCTGATGACAAAGCTATGTCCATTAATTCTTTGGTGCAA
The DNA here is from genome assembly GCA_004319985.1 of Emydocephalus ijimae. Lineage (NCBI taxonomy): Eukaryota > Metazoa > Chordata > Lepidosauria > Squamata > Elapidae > Emydocephalus > Emydocephalus ijimae. The sequence goes on along the minus strand of BHEV01062909.1, from coordinate 13,711 downwards.
ACTTTGTCCCATTTGTCCTGCAAAGAACTGCAGATCTCAAAAGTGTTCATTTTTGAAAAATGAGATTTTAACTGTACCAGTGAATGAGAGTTTACTGAACTGAACATATATCTCAAAGTTTCATGCTGTCTCAAAATATCTTACCAAAAAAAAGTTTCTTACACATAATTATTGATAAACCAATCTGTTTCATACACAACCTGCATCTACCTAACCAACCTCTCCCTTTTCCACTTTTCTCATTCCAATGTAAATCCCTCATCAGTTGTTATTCCATGTATTTTAGGAAGTGGCCTGTAGTTTATGAAGCAAACTTGCTTATTTATTTATCGACTGAATTTATAAACTACCTGATTCCCAACAACTGATTATGTCTTCTAATAAAAAATTATTAGTCGGAAAAGGTACTATCAGAGTCCCTCAGCTGCTATTGTAGACAATGATGTCTTGCCTCCCACAGTTATGATAATTGGTTATGGAGGAACACTACTGCATTCAGCTCTTCTTAAAGGTTTACTTCACAAGTTTGTTCGGTCACTGTGCAAAATAGGATTGGAGCAAAAAGGCCTAACTGGTCCTACATCTAGTAAAGGCCAACTAGATGCCAATCAGAAGCCAGCAAAGGAATGAGAATTGACCACAGAAAGATACATCTGGAACATTTATACTTGTTAGCATTCTTTACATTTACTAACTAAAATGAAAGTGGTGGAAGAATGTCAAACTTTAAAGTGCTGCTTATCCAAAGATGAAGCTGTCTTCTTCCACTGTGCAGGATCTTTTATGAACATTAGGTTTTACTGCACAATGCCTGGAGGACAGCTAACTGAGACATGTACACAAATCTTCAGGTTAATAATTGGCATATGACACCACTCTCTGGACTGTAAAGATTTAACACTGTGGCTCAAAAAGTAATCAAAGGAACAAAAAAATCTTAAATTTAAAAAAGGCAATTCTCTATGTTCCAAATATACATTAAACTCTAGAAATCTTTGCTACATTCTCTTAAGGCATCTGCATGAATTTAATGCAGTAGAAATTCATTTTATTTTTACCTTGCAGGTTTTTTATAAAAGGCACTGATTTAAATGAAGTAACATGATGATACAGAAGTAATTATGACAGAAGTGTTTATTCATTTCTTTTTTCCTTAGGTAGTTGTTCGTTTGATGAACATTACAGTAACTGTGGTTATAGTGTGGCACTAGGGACCAATGGATTTACTTGGGAGCAGATTAATACCTGGGAGAAACCAACAATGGATCCAGCTGTCCCAACTGGTAAGTACAGAATATAGTGGGGGGAAAAAGCTTTTAAATGTTTTTGAAATCCTAATGTCATAAAACACTGGTTGATAAGCTTGATAATGAATTTAATGATAATGCATCCAATAATTGACATTTTTCTTTTGAAAGGTATGTTATAATTCTCTGTCCTGTAATTTCTTTGACCACGTCTTTCTGCTGAATCCATTTTCTAATGCCTGCTCATTGCCCATCAAACCTCATTTTCTAGTGAAGTTGATTCTGGAATAACATTGTTTCAAATATTATCATATCCTTATATTTGTAAATAATTTTACTGTAGCATTGCAAACCTATTTTACTTTCATTTACCTCCATTAGCTATCATCCATGATTACTTTGAGTAGAAAAATACCTACTAATTCTTATAATATCTTGTTATTTATTGCACCATAACTGAAAACATATTTAGCAAAGTTTTTTGGGGAGTATTGTTGATGTTCCATTCCATCATGTAGCCTCATGACCAAATATATGAAGTAATAATCAGAATTAAAGTAACCAATGGACTTTCCCCAGAAACATCCCACTTGATAGGCTTCTTTTTCATTTAATAGTTTAAAACTTTCCTTGATCCATTCTGCTTACATCCCAGGTTTTAACTGAATGCATCCTGATAAAATTAAGTATTGGTGCTGGTATCATCGGCGATCAAACTTTTCTGTGCCTTTGGTCTAACTATGTCAATGTCTCCAGAAGTGCAATAGTGGCGAATATGTGTAGGATGATGGTGAAGGTTTGTTCTCTGGACTTGTGAGTTGATTTCTGAATGTTTCATTACCAGGCTAGGTAACATTGTTTCCTGAAATGTCACTTAGCCTGGTAATAAAATGTTCAGAAACCAATCCACAAGCTTGGAAAACAAGCCTTCACTCTCATCTCCAGAAGTACTTATGAAAGTTAAATATACTTCTTTCATATACATGAATGCCTTTTGACCGGGATGGTTGGAGTGTTCTATCGCATAATTTGGAAGCCTAATGTTGTCAAAATACTTCAGTGGTGTGCACAATGTATTATTTGTACAGGAGTGATTAGCCATTGCCTTTCCTTTTATTTTCATTTCAGAATTTAGAATTAGTTTCATTTTAGAATTTCTTCTCTTGCTTCAGTTGGTTTCCTTTTATGTGTACAGAGCCTTTCCTGAACTTTGGGTTTATCTTTTTTACCACAACTTTTTTGATATTACCGGAAATAATGACCCTTAGCAGTTGTTCCTTTGCCAAGGTTTTAATTTTCTGGAACGGCTAATTCCTATTTTGTTTGCTTATTTTCTTTGTTTTCTTTGTTTAATTGCTTAAATGGTAGATGTAAGCTGCTTTTATATTATACAGTAGGTACTGAATAAAAATATTTTATTATTTGGCTTTGAGGATATTATAAACTTTAGTTCAAATATTTGTACAAAAATTGAATGTATTGGTTATGACTACAGCTGCATTATACAAACCTGACAGAATAAAACAAGATTAATGGTGATTATAATTATCTGCATAATTTCCAGAAAACAGTATTGCCATTTCTAAATTCCCAAAGCAAATTTTATTATTAGGGAACTAATAACCTTGGGAAAAAAGAAAGTCACTTTAGAAAAATCAACAGTATTATTTAATTAATTTTTAATAATGAAAGGCAAACTATAGCACCATCAGCAAAAAATAAAATAATAATAGCTATATAGCCAAGGAAAAAACTAGATATCATGGTGAATAAAATACACTAGTGTGAAAAAAGAAAGAAAATAAAATAATTTAATAGAAAAAAAGAAAAACATCCATATATCTATCAATAGCAATATAAAATATACTCAAACTTTATTATATGTAGAAACAAATTGTTTTATTTTGTTGTTATTAGAACAACGGTTTTTCAAAGATAGATACAGGCTTATATCCTTGTTGTATATCTGATAATCAGAAGAGTAAGTGTCTTTTTATTTACATGAAATTATCTCTTTGCCATGCCCCACACTCAGTCGCTATAGTTCTTCGTGAGATGGCAAATTAAGAGATCTCCTCAATACTAACCAAATCAGATGAGCTGTTTCCAATATGTAACATAATGGAAAATATTTTCAAGTATGTGATAATCAAAGATAGTTTTCATGATAATCAAATTGTATGGTAATGATCTTTATTAGTATCAAGAAAGTTCAGTTTACTTTCTAATGTACAAACATTCGTATATCTGTGCAGTTTGCATAAAATGCAAACAGAGAACAACTGTAGTGCAAACAGCATAATGCATATTGACTAGTCCAATGAGAATTAGAATTAATATTTAGGGGAGGAGCAATATATTTGAATACACATTTGCAAAGATGTAAGGTTAAGGTTAGGGTAAATATCTATACTTGTTTTTCTTTCTCCAAGAGTCTTTTTTATACCAGTGCTAGGTTTTGGGGAATTCATTTATTTATTCAATTTGTATGACTACCCATCTCAAGCAAATGACTCTGGATAGAAACCAATCACAGAATCAATTAAAGAATTATAAACAGAATACCAAAAAAAGAGAGAATTAAATAGATATGGTAGCCAATAATTAATCCACATATATTAACATGACCAGGAAACAAGTCCACTCACACAAACAAGGCCCTTGTCCCAGACACACAACCAGTCTTCAAGGTTTTCCAAAAAACCCAAAATGGTTGGTGCCCTCCAACCTCTGTAGGAAGAATATTCCCAAGGAAGGCTCAACTACTGCATGACAAGGTGCGCTCACATTGTTGCACCATCTCCTGCCACCTTAGCAGTTCGAAAGCAGATAAATGCAAGTAGATAAATAAATACAACTTTGGTGACAAAGTCACAATATTCTGTGAACCTCTGATATTTCCATGGCCGTGTGTATGGAAGCATCTTTGGACAATCTCAGCTAGGGCAGAGATGAGCATGACCGTTTAGAGTTGGACATGAACCTTTACCCTTTACCTTTTTTAAAACCTAAACATAATTGCAGGGTATACATTTTTATAACTTCACTTTCAGTATCATTAAATAATATAATTTAATGAAACCTTTCGGAGAGACTCAAGGGGAGTCAGACAATGTTTTAGGAGGCGATTGAAATATCGGGAACATCAGATTGTACACTTCTGTTTCAAAATGATATAGCAAAAGCATTTGTTCTAAAGAGGGACAACCTAAAAATCTCAGCCTCTTTGAAGCAGAGCCCAAAGCATCAGGAGCACAATCTCCACAAATTAGTTATTTGTTTGGTTTCCACTTTGATGACAGAGTCATAAAAATATATATATTGTAAATGCTAAAATAGGTTTATAACAGTTTTAATAAATGAAAACTAAATGAAAAAATCCTCAACTCTAAAAATAATATGAAAATTCTGTTCCTGCCAATAAATGTGACATGAAACATCCAATATTCACTTTGTATCATCAACTCATCCATTGTAGACTTGGCTTCCCCTAAAAAAAATTAAGTGTGGCCCTCACCATGAAAAGTTCCCGCATTGTGTTTCAACTCTATAAACCAGAATGCCTGCTATTTTGTCTTCCAGCACAAATAAACTCTTCTTGTCTTCAGTTTGATTCTTATTGTTAATCCTTAGAAATTTTGTATGTACCAAGAATCTTTTTTCTTCTTTCCTTTAATTGTCAATTTAGAAATGTATCTGCCTGCCTGCTAGCCAATATGACATGGCTTGTGTGTCTTTTTAAATATTCTGCTGGGTGGCTTGTGAGATTCACTTATCTATAAGCAGCAACTGCATGGCTGGGGGAACATCGAAATGACTTAGCCACTTGGATGGAGGATCAATTGCTAGACCTTTGTAGTGGAATGAATTCTTGCTGATAAGAGGATCCTCATTCCTGAAAGAAGGTTGAAAGAGCACCTTGGCAACTAAAGTTCTAGTATTAAATGCAATGCTGAAAAATAATACAATTTTTTTCTTAGCTTCAGAGGAATAATGTATTTACTTTACTGTGAATAATACTCCACTAAATGTTGATAAATCATACTTATTTAAAGCACAACATTTGAAGCAAATTGAGATCAGTTCCATCCTTGTATTTTTAACTTTTCGGCCATGGGAAATTAACAGCAAAGAAACAGGTTATGTTGAAGTACTGATTGTCACCTACTTTCTATGGTACAGCTTTGCCTCTTGTTATTCATTCTGTGTATTCAATAATAATAGTAATAATCGACCTCCAGTGAAGTTCTGGAATAGGCAGATGTTGAGCATCCATAATTATTCAAATTAAAATTTGGCTGGAAAAAATTATATCAGACAGATATTTAACAGTTATAGCTTCTCATATCATTCAATGGATATGTCTTGGAGAATGGTGTATCTCTATAATGCTTCTCCAAATTTTATAATACTATTATATCTTGTCAGGTAGGCAAATCTGCAATCTACCTGCTAAGTTTGCCTCAGTGATACATTTACTTTGACTTGTAAAGCCATCATCAGAGACAAGTTTATTTTAGTTACAAATATAGATGATTGGAAAGATTGACCTCTTCAATGTGTATGGAGATTCTCAGTTATCCAAGTCATGATTATCCCAAAAATGCTTTTTCAAGTGGCAACTGGACTTTCTGGTTTTTCTTTGAAGATGTTTCACTTCTCATCCCAAAAGCTCAAAAAAGCATTTTGGGGACTGATCTCAATTTAGCTTCCTAGTAAGAAAAAAATATTTTTTTTTATTATAAAGAATTTTTATTTTTAAAAACAAACATGCACATACAAAACATAAAAACATAAAACCATCTTCCATTTTGTATACATACAGTGTGTCAGTTGGTTGCAAATCTTTTGTGCTATCCTTTTGTGGTCATTTACTCACAATTTAGGTCAATTTTCACATTGTCAAACTAACATCTGCTTATATATTTATCAGTTATTAATCATCCATGACGAAACTATTTATTCCATCATTTTATACAAGATGTTCCAAAGTATTATCTTAAAATTTATGTTATACTTTCAACCAATGGTTATATATGTCTATATTATGTTTTATATCAATCTATTAAATTTCTATCACAAAATTATCTATTACATTACCATGCCTTTTTATCCAACCATTGATAAAACATATCCCATATCATATAACATTGTTTATCTTCTTGATCTCTAATTTCAAATGTCAATTTACTCATTTCAGCACAGTAGAAAAATATTTTTGATGGTTTATAAGCAGTTGTACTGTTTTATACTATATGATGGGAAACTCTTATAAAGATGGCAGAGAGAGGAGATTTGCATGGTATGCATATAGGAGGATGTATCAGTACCAGCATAATTTTAAAATCAAAGGGTAAGAAGCTGGTCTGTAGAGAATTAATCAAAACAAGGAATAGGATATAGTCCTTACTTTATTTCTGTCTGAGGAAGGAATTGTTTCTGACAGATGAATGTCAAGATTATTTGTAAGTTTTAGAAAGGTGTTGCAGTGTTCAAGATTCACATTTAATATCTATTGAACCACAAGCACCACACTATCTGTAAAGGATTGCTTCAGTTCCTTCCATATCACAATATGAAATCAGAAATAGTTTTTAATTATGGTCCACCAAGGTCCAGAGGCCATCCAACCTCTGTTTAAACATCTCCAGTAAACATTTCCTGCTTAAACATCTCACCTTTGAGGGTTACAAATAGTCATTGTCAAAACAGTGCTTAAAGGCCATAATTGAAACCCGAGATCTTCCTGAATACTTTTTAGAGATAAATTCTGTAAAAGTTAAATTAATATGTATTTTTATTTAGAAGCGGATTCTGAGAAATCAGAAGCTCTTACAGAAGCATAGAATTCTGTCAACTTACATCACACTATTGATGATAAAAATCAAGATTGTTCACTATCAGTTTGCACACAAATTGCAGTGTGTGTTCTTGAATTGTTATGATGATATATTTATTCTGATTTTTAAATATGAGTGCTCTTTGGTTAGGCCAGTATTTCTGAACCTTAGCAACTTTAAGAAGTGAGAACTTCAACTCCCAGAACTCTACAGCCAGCACAATAATATTTTGTTTTAGTATATCAAAAGTACCCTGTATATTCCTCAACTGGCATGCTAATTTTTGATTTTGATATGTCCAAAGTATCTTCCAAAAATAATTGTTATGTATGCTAGAGAATGTAATTTTATATTGTTTCTTTCTTTTTTTGATTAATTATAGATGCTGGACCAGAATTAACTCTAATTAGACTTAATATAAAGCTTTTTTAAAAAAGAAATCTTGGAACAAAGCATATCATTCCATTACATCCTTGTGGCATTTTTCAATTCATCTGCACATTCAACAAAATGATACAAGTGTATCAATGCACTGTGTTTTCCTTTATCACAGGTTATCTGAAGGGCTTTTAATACGGTGCATTCAATTTTTTCTTTTCTTTTTTTAATTCTTTAAATCACAAAAGAACCAAGAACAATTACGTGGTTTCATTGTCAACCTCAAAGAACTTTTGGGATAATTTGTTTTTGATCATTACAAGTAAACAGTTTTTATAATAGATTCCTAAGGATTGGAAGCCAAAGAATGGCTTAATTAGAGGATTAAGAAACAAATATTGATTTTCTTGCCACACTTACCTTCACTTTCAATGAATTCTCTATTAATATCCGCCTTCTCCCCAAATACCTTTAGTTCTTGGGAAGTCAAAGAAATTTCTTGCTTGCTTTTTTCTTGATTGAGTTGTGCCAGTTTGGTCTAGTGGTTATGGCATCAGGTTACAAAACGGGAGACTGAGTTAAATTCTCAAGTTAGCCATGAAGCCATTTGCTAGATGACCTTGGGCCAGTCATTCTCTTTCAGCCCAATTCACCTCACTGGGTTGTTGTTGATAGGAAAAAAGGAGAAGGAAGAAGTGTTGGATATGTTCAGTGTCTGAAGTTATTTATAAAAAATAATAAAGGAAGGTTATCAATAAGTAATAAATAAATATAAATTTCAGTGCTGTATCATTGCCCATTTTTCATGGTATTTATGTTCTTAGTTTTAAGCACTGCTTTCAAATACAATAAATCATCTCCTCTGAGTATGTGTTTTTGTATTGGCGCCTCATTCATTCTCTCTATAAGACCAAACCAATTATGGTATTTATTCTATAATGGTAACTTGCATTTGTACACTGTCTAAAATCACTATTTGCTCCTGGCTTTACCTACTTTAGTGTTTTCTGTCATGATAATTTTTTCCTTCTGTATAATAATTGGGCAAAAATACATTCTTCTACCTTTTTTTTGCAAGAGACATTTAATCCTTGTATAGACCAATTTACAGCTCTTGCACATATTTTAACATATTTCCTCATGTTTAGTAAGCATTCTAAAACATTTTATCTATTTGCTATAATTCTGATTATTTAGGTAACACTTGCAATTGTTCACTCAAAGTTCTATAACCAATGTAACTAACTTGATCTTTGATATATTCATTTGCAGACCCATACTCCACACAGTGTATCATACTATCTTACATTCATTTGGGTTCTCAGTTGTCAACACAGCACTGTCCACATACTGAAATATTTGCACCTTCATGTTCCCAAACCACTCACTTATTCTGTCACCATTGTTAGGATATGTGCAGAGTAACCCATAAAAGGATATGCACATGGAAACAGTTTATGAGAACAGTTATGAATAAATATACAGCCACACAGAGTTGAACAAGTTCTATTAATGTTTACTGGAAGAAATAGCGCAGTCCAATAAATAGTCCATGCCATACATGTTTTTTTCAGTCCAGAAATATCCAGTTATAAAGTCTTCTTAACGGTTTGACGTCTTTTATAGCAGACACATATCAAACCATAATACAACAGATAGTCTTCAATATCAACAGAATATCAAAATAAACAGGGTTAGCCAATATCGGTCCGTCGTCAGTTGGTTTCAGTATCTAGAGAGATCATCAGTGAAAAAGAGGAGAATTAAACCATGATCTATAGCTCCCTCTTATGGCAACTTGTAGCATAATTAACCAACCAGAACACAGCTTAATACATTATAGTATTTTTCCTTAAAGCTACAAACATATATATTTGTAGTATATATATTGTCAACCCAACTATGTTATTTACATATACATAACAACAATAATAATTCTTTACACATTTACCCATAAATAAATTAATAATTTATTTTTCTAAGGTTTACATTAACCAGTTGTTTTTCTTGCTTTGTGGAAATATTGCACATCAGGTTCAAGGTCTGGTTATCTGAGGGACCATATTTCTGCCCATCCAGTAACATTGGACACAGAAAACATGCTTTAAATACATTTGATAGGATCCAGCACCCTTTCTCTGTTGTGGGACCTATCCCTTGAAATAGAAATAGAGATTTGGGTTTTCCCAAACCTGTCATCCTCTAAATGGAACTTGAAGACCTGACTTTTCCCCCCAGGCATTATGTCAGGAAGCATATTTGCTGCTAGGAATGTTCATTATTAAGTTTGGTATTATAATCCCCATATCATTTTCTTCTTGCAATTGTTTTTTATTGTTTCTAATTCTAGCTCAGAATTTCTATGGGTGAGCAGACTCTACATTTGACTTATAAATATATATATATATATCAATATAAGATCAATAAGATATTAACTTTTTAGTGGGAAGACTTTCCTGATGAAAGGGGTTAAACTTTTGTGGCTTTCAGCTTTGTCACTGATTATAATTATAATTCTGTTAGGAAGGGTTTATTTCCATGTTTTGCCTTCACTCACTGAGCACTTATATGAATTGGGCCCTGAAAGGGGAGAATAAGTCAATAAGGTAGAAAGGCAGATGAGGAAGGGATTCTATCAGATAGAGGCCTTCTGAAACTTCTGTTCCCAAGGACTTACAAAGACCTGGGCCTGGCACTGAAATGTACATAAGTATGTTTTGTTCAGTTCATGATTTTCCTAATTTAGAAGGAACATTTGGACTGAGAGAGAAATATTCCTTTTGAAGATATTGAAGATGATTTTTTAAACTGTTCTAGATAAACAGTAAGCCTTAGGTGGGAAACTTTGCTCTGTTGAGAGAGAGAGACAGAGAAAGAGAGAGAGAGAATGCCACAATTACAGTACTTTTCCTCCTGCACATTATTGCTCCCATCTTACCTCACAACATTCTGCCTGAATGACAATAATGTGATAAAAAATGACATTTTTATAACACTTTTGTATTGAAAAAGACAAAATCAAGGAGAATGCTGCCAAATCCATCATGTTAAGTGCCACCAATTCTATTAAAGAGCTCAGAATACCTCTTTCATATTTTGTAATTGTTGTTGTTAAAATGACTATTAATTCACATCCCAGTAGCAAATGTTGAAAGCAATTTCACTTCTCTTCACCATTTCACACAAATGAAATCTATAAGAACATGTTTGGGTAATTATGTATGCATCTCTGTAAATACAAGTTTCAGTGTTGGACTAACAGCATTTAATAGGACAAGCTCTAAGTCCAATGGACTTTGGATTAAAGTTGAAATGGAACAACAAAGCCTATATATTTATCTGTACAAACGGTGAAACCAGTGTTGAAGTCTTACATGATTGGGAAAGTACATATAATGAAAATACAGAGAAGTTTTGCTTCAGTATCTGTTGTATAGCGGCGGACACACGAGGCAGACATGGAGCTAAAGGCTAACATTGCTTTATTCGAAGCATAACGGATTGCTGCGGCTGCCAAGGCTGGGCTGGCAGCCAGCTGGCGGCAACAGCTGATGCCGTTTGACAGCTCCTTTTATAACCGGCTGTCAAACGGCATCAACCAATGGGAGCAGTCGGTGCTCCCGCCAGGAATGCGGACCAGATTGAAGACTGTAGTTAGTCAGAGAACACAACAGTATCTTTTCAACCCGCCATCACAAACCCATGTTTATTCAAATGTGGACAGATATTGTACTGAGATCTTTCAGTCTTCAAATGAATTTATGTTCAGGAATAGCAATGGCAATATGCATTCACTGGATATGTACAAGATCTAAAGAGTCTCTTGGAAACAACGAAAATTAATGAATTCAGATAAAATGTTAAAAATGTAGAAAAACAGTACAAAGGAAGGCAGGTGATAGAAAGGACTATGAAGGGCTGAAATAGATATAAAGTAGCAGGTAAAGAAATGGGGATATCCAGAGAACAACCAAACAGCCCAGATTTAGCTCAATCTGTATTTCTCAATCTAAAAGAAAACATGATATGATTTCAAGGCAGATCAGGGTCATGTTGCAACTTGGAAATATAATACACTGTCTTCTTCTATTCTAGTTTACATCAAACTTGGCAACTTTAAGATGTGTGGACTTGAATTCCTAGAATTCCTGGACTTCAACCAAAAGTTGAAGTCCATATTGCCCATCTTAAAATTGCCAGGACTGAAAAATATTATTTCACTCTTCAGTCTTCAGTGATTCAATACAAGAGGATAAAAGAACATAAAATGCCCTGAGTCCTGACTGACCTAGTCATATTAGGATCACTCTGCTAAACATAAAAATATATTGCATATTGTTAAGTATTGAGCATGGGTAAGAATGAATGGAGACAAGCCTCTGAACGGTGAACTTCAACTCTTTATTTACACCGTGACTTCTGGCTTAACAGCAATAAACCCCGCCTTATATAGGCAACCCTTGTAACTCTTTAACCAATAACAAACTAGGAACGCTAGCTTTAATAACCAATAGGAACTCTCTGTTAAGGGCCAATCGGATTCCCCGGAATGGGCCAATCAGGTCCGGCCGCTTAACAGCCAATCAGAAGTGCAGAACCCTGCACTTACTTCAAGCTCACACTTTATTACTATATACATACACAACACCTCTTCCCCCTGGTTCCTTAGTTCAAATCATAGTCCTGTAAATAGGACGATTGTCTTCTCAGTCTCTTAGATGTCCTTTGTATTGGCTGGTTGCAATCCAGCTGAGGTAAATCGTCGCTTGGTGGTGGGGCTGCCATTGGTTCAGAGTTCACTTCCATATCATTGCCCACTTTTTCCGCAAATCCCTGAGGCGCAAACGTTTCTCCCTCCGGCTCCGCTTCTTGAGTTACGTTTAAATCGTCGCTTCTTTCGAGCGGGTTCTCTAGGATTTCCACATCTTCTGTACCTCCCCCCCCCTCAGTTTGGTCGCAGGGGAGTTGCGGACTGGCTGTTGCAAGTCGTGACCGTAATTGGTCGATATGCCGTTTCCAAAGTTTATCGTCACGGGTTTGCACAAGGTAGGATCTGGGGCCTGTTACACGTACTACTGTCGCTTCCACCCACAACGGGTCGCCCGATAGGTTTTTGGCATACACGGCATCTCCTACCTGGAATGTGCAACAGCGGCTACTGGATCCTAGTGGTTTCTCCGGTTCATAAGCAGGATGCAACCGGTCGAGGTGGGAGTGGAGCCTTCGTCCCATCAGCAGTTCGGCGGGAGTTCTGCCGGTGATGCTATGTGGGGTGATATGTTGCAAGAAGAGGATTTGATTGACTTTGTCGTCAATGTTGTTGGAGTCCACCTTTTGCAAGGTTCTCTTCACAAATTGGACCATGCATTCTGCTCGGCCATTGGTCGCAGGATGAACAGGCGAGGTGAGCGCATGGCAGATGCCGTAGTCAGCGAGGTACTGCTCGAACACTAATGCAGTAAACTGCGGCACGTTATCGGACACCAGGACATCTGGCAATCCGTGAGTTGCAAAGAGTCTGTTTAAGACCTTGATGACTGCCTTGGAGTTTGTAGTCGTCATGCTATGAATTTCGAGCCAATTTGAGTATGCATCGACTGTAAGCAGGAAGGTGTGGCCCTTGGTTGGCCCCGCGAAATCCAGGTGAATTCGGGACCAGGGTCCACATGGCGTCTCCCATTCAGTAGGCATGGCCTTTGGTGGGGCGTTGCTGACTTCTTGGCACCGGGGGCAAGCTTTAGCCCACTGTTCAATTTGCTTGTCAATACCCGGCCACCATGCGTAGCTTCATTACGCACGATGCCGGGGTGGCCCTCGTGCAAAGTTCTCAGCAATGCTTTTTGGAGTCGCTCTGGGATAACGACTCTATCGCCCCAGATGATACAGCCCTTCTGGGAGAATAGTTCAGTCTGCCTAGACTTGAACAGTGTGAACTCATCTGATGCTTGGTCCAATGGCCATCCGTGTTCTACCCAGCCTAGGACTCATGCTAGGGTGTGGTCGTGCTTGGTTTCTCTCACGATTTCTTGAGCGNCGGTGCTCAGCTCAATGCGTCGGCGTGGGGAATGGCTTTCCCCGGGCGATATTGCAGCCGATAGTTATAAGCAGCTAAGAATTCTGACCATCGGGTCATCCTAGGGGATAATATGTAGGGTGTCAGCTGATTCCCCGGCTATTATCCCTAGCAGTGGTTTGTGGTCAGTCACAATGGTAAAAACCCTCCCATACACGTATTCGTGAAATCTT
>BHEV01062904.1:0-12220 GCA_004319985.1 Emydocephalus ijimae | reverse complement strand
TGTCTCCCCATACTATGCAACCTTTCTGGGAGAATAGTTCTGTTTGACGATTCCTAAATGGCTTGAATGTGTCATCGGTTGTACTGACCGGCCAACCCCATTCTACCCAGCTGAGGACTTGTGCCAAAATAGGGTCCTTTTTTGTCTCTAAGGCTATATCTCGAGTGGTTAGTGGCGGCGATTTGAGGGTTTCGATTTGTAATACAGTTACGGTTGGAGCAGGGTCCTCTATAATGTCTGGTAGTGGAGAGCGGCTCAAAGCGCCAGCGTGGGGAATGGTTTTCCCTGGGCAATGTTGCAATCGGTAATCGTAGGCAGCTAAAAATTCTGACCAACGTGTCACTCTTGGTGAAAAGATATGGGGAGTTGGTTTGTTTCCCACCAAAATACCAAGTTTCCCACCAAAATACCCGCCAAAATACTTATCACCAAGTAGCGGCTTGTGGTCTGTAATTATGGTAAAGGGTCTCCGATATATATATTCCTGGAAGCGTTTAATTGTGGATACAATAGCGAGGGCCTCTTTATCAAGTTGACTAGAGTTCCTTTCGGTTTTAGACAAAGTTCTCGAAAAGAACGCAATGGGTGCCTCATTTCCATTTGGTAGGACATGGCTTAAGATGGCTCCTGCTCCAAATGGTAAGGCATCACAGGTAACCGTCAAAGGGAGAGTCTCGTTGTATTGCATTAATACAGCATCGGAGGTTAAAAGGTCTTTTATCTCTTTGAACGCTTTCTCTTCACGCCGTCCCCAAACCCAAGAAGCCTTTTTATCGAGAAGTCTATGCAGGGGCTCGGCTACGGTTGCCTTCTGGGGCAAGAAAATGTTATAAAAGTTAATGAGTACCAGGAAGGCTTGAAGGTCTGTCTTATTCCTAGGTCTCAGGGCTTTTTTGATTGCGGTTAGTTTTTTTTCGGTGGGGTGGATTCCCTGTCTGTCGAGAAGGTATCCCAGGAACTCCACTCTCTCGTACAAAGTTGACACTTGTCTCGTTTTATCTTAAGACCCGCGTCTTTGAATTTCTGCAGGACTTTTCTGAGTCATTGTACTAATAACTCTTTAGTGGGGGCAGCTATTAGGACGTTGTCAAAGTAAGGCACGACGCCTTTTATTCCTTGTAAAAGTCTCTCCATTAAACTTTGGAAAATGCCCGGCACAACGCTTACTCCGAATTGGAGTCTATTGCACTTAAAAGCACCTCTATGTGTAACTATTGTCTGGGCTTCTGCAGTTGCTGCGTCTACAGGTAGTTGCTGGTACGCCTGAGCTAAGTCCAATTTCGCAAATATTTTTCCGCCACCCAGGGAATGAAGAAGGTGTTGAACCACCGGTACTGGATAAGCGCTCTGTTGAAGAGCATGATTTAGGGTGGCCCGATAGTCCCCGCAAATTCTTAACAAACCATCTGGCTTCATGGGCGTTACTATCGGGGTTTCCCAGCGGGCGTGGTCAATCGGTTTCAATACTGGGCTATCAGTTTATCTAGCTGCTTGTCAATCTTCGGTTTTAAGGCAAAAGGTACTCGACAGGGCTTAAGCTGAATGGGAGCTACATCGGGGCTGAGATTAAACGATATAGGGGTCCCCTTGTACTTGCCTAATGTTCCTGTGAACACGTCCTGGAATTCCTGGATGAGAGTCTCTTCCCAGTCGTCATTTCTGGTATGGTGTATGCTGGCTAGTTCAATTCCGAGTGGGGCGAACCACTGTAACCCTAACAAGCTGGGTCAGTCACGTTCGACGACAGTCAGGGGAAGCGTTGCTGTGCAGTCCTTAAAGGATACTTGGCCATTGCTGGCACCGACAACTGGGATTCTGTTTCCCTGGTAGTCTTTCAGGATGATTCGCTGCATGCTGCGGTCCTGGTGGAAAATGGCAGGGATCAGCTGTTTGAGGGTTTTACAGGATACCATCGATAGGGATGATCCCGAATCGATTAGCATCACACACGGTCGATTCTCAATAGTAACTTTTACGCGGATCTTTCTTGCATCGAACGATGAAGCATGGCCGATGATAATGGTTTGGTGGGCCTCTTCTCGTCTCGTTGAAGAGGCAGGTGCTTGGTTTCTGTAGTAGTAGTGATTGTTCCATTTGTGGTTCAGACGGTCCCGGTTCTCAGGAGGTTTGCCTATCTCCCAACGGAGGTTGTTCTCCCTTCGGTTGGGACTGGACTCTCGTCTGCTTCTGCAGACCTTCGCGGTGTGGCCTTTTTTTCTGCTGTTATGGCAGAGTGCATCGAGGAATTTGCAGTCCGATTGCGGGTGGTTTGCCCCGCAACCCGCACATTGGCGCGGATGTCGCTGGTTCCTTTGCTCTTGTTCCAAGCGGAGCTGGTTGACCTCCTCTTCATCACTGTCTCAGGATGACTTGAGGTCTTCGTGGTCGGTAGTGGTAGCGTGCTTCTCAGTGGCGAGTAGAATCTCGTCGGTGAGTTGGCGAAGTGGTGCGTTCGCTTGGCGCATTCGAGCGGCTGACTTCCTGGTTGCTTCTGCGGCAGTAGCGTTGGCGATGACATCTGTAAGGCTGATGTCGCCTTTCGCCATCAGTTTACTCTGCACGTGTGGTGCATTTAAACCCAGAACTATATGGTCTCTTAAGGCTTCCTCTAAGTTTGCAAAACCACAAAGGCCTCCTAGGTTCCGGAGGTCGGCTACGAAATTACCAACGCTCTCGTCCTTCCGTTGGTTCCTCTGGTAAAATTCATGTCTTCGTATCAGTGTAGGTATTGCGGGTGCATAATGGGCCCGGAGGATTGGAGCGAGGGTGTCCCAATCCATGGTCTTCACTTCCGCCAGTTTTGCTAATGCTTTAGCCATTGTGAAAATGGCAGGGATGCAATGAGTCAGGAAAACCACTCGTTTCTTGCCAGGCGTAGCATCTTTTAAATTGTTGGTCTCCAGGAACATCTGGAAGCGGTCTATATTCGAGTCCCAGTCTTCGGTTGCTGGGTCGAATGGAACGGGTGGTATGGTGCCACTGGTCATCTTACCGTCTGTTGCGTGCGCTCTTTTGCCACATTCTCTGTCTTGTCCGATGTGTTCTAGTCAGCTCTATCGTCTCCGCATGCCACCTTCGTCACCAGTGTTAAGTCCTGGGCATGGGCGCAAGGAACGGAGACGAGACATTGGTTGGTGACTTCAACTCTTTATTAACAAGAAGGAACAGAGCAAAATATCTGGGCAGCAGTAGCTCTTTTATAGAGCTTGCTGCCGTCAAAACAATCAATGAACTGAATCTATCACTTTCACAAGCGTCCAATCAGGGGTTCCCATTAACAGCCAATCAGACTGGCCAAACCTGACCAATCACAACTCACTATCTACGGGCCAATAAGAATTGCAGGATTACAAGCCTGCTGTAAGACAAAGCTATTGAGGGTTGTATCACTGCGTTGGCTTGATCCATAACAGTATTGAATGTTGAATTGAAGTCTACAAAGAGGACCTAGTATTTGGAGATTCAAGGTGTTGTAGGATATAATGCAGAGCCTTGTTAACAACTTGATCTGTCGATCTATTTGCTTGGTATGCAAACTGCATGGGATCTAACAGCGGATCCATGATGGTTTTCAGGTGGGACAGCACAAGCCTTTCAAAGATTTTCATAACTACAGATGTTAGAGCAACTGGTCTGTCATTCAGTTCCTTGATGGAGGGCTTCTTTGGCACTGGGATGATGGTAGAACATTTGAAGCAGGAAGGAACATACCACATCTCTAGTGATCTATTGAAGATTCAGGTGAAGGTGGGGACCAGTTGGTCAGCACAGACTTTTAAGCAAAAAGGAGTTATCTTGTCTGGCCCTTGTGCTTTTCCTGGCTTCTGTTTGTGTAATAGCTCTTGTACTTCTTTTTCTGTGATCACCAGAGGTTGTGAACCCAATGGATTGGGGCCAGTTGTAGGAGGCTTGGCTGTTGTTGGTGTGTTTGAGATGTGGGTTGTGGAGATAGGTGGCGGTAGTTTCTTTTCAAACCTGCAGTAAAACTAGTTGTTGATTTCCTTCTGGCTGGGAAGGGGGTTTGCTGAAGCCAATGATATTTTTAAGACTTTTCCACATTTGCTGGTTCATTTGTTGAGAACTGATTCCTTAACTTTTCAGAGTAGCTTCTTTTTGCTGCTCTGATCTCTCTTGTTAATATGTTTCTGGCCTGGTTGTATAGCATTCTGTGAACCAAGGGAATGGGAAAAAAATGGAAAAACATCCCCACCATAATTTGAAAAGAGCCCAAAATATAGTTATTCCAAGCAAAAAACAAACACAGTGGAAAAAGAAAACAATGGTAGAGCCACTAGTGATGTATATCTTCGGTGCAATCCCAAGACATCTGGAGCACCACTTAACACCACTGATACTGAAAAATCACCATCAGTCAATTGCAAAAGGCAGCTTTATCTGTAACAACTAACATCCTGCAACAATATCTTTAATATTATCAAACAATATCTCTCTAATCCAGGTCCTTTGGAAGCACTTGATAAGTGGATTAAAATGATTAATCCAATCTAACCATCTGTGCGACTATAAGGCAAACCATATTGATAATAAAACAAATTGAGAAAACATGTATCTCCTATATGCAAAGATGGTTTCCTGTCTCTACATTAGAGATAGTAACTGCCTTTTCAAGCATAAATATTATTATCAAATTAATTACTGAAATATCAGTAAAATATAAGGAAAGCAATTGACATATTATGGTGTGTGTGTGTGTGTGTGTGTGTGTGTAGGGTGAATATTAATTGGCCTTATGGGAAAATGCCACCATCTGATTTCTACTGCCAAGAATGGATAAAGTATACCTCAAAGATGGCATGCAGATTTTAAGACTGATGTACTCGTGCAGATTGCTAAAATATCAAGGCAAAACAGCACAGAAGGCAAGGAATATGCATGTGAAGTTTGCCAGTATTCCTAAATGGCTTTATTACAGACTGAATAGGTGGTAATTTTAAGTGTGGATGCCAGTAGGAACTGTGAAGTTTTCTGATATTCTATATAGCCATTATAAAAACACTTCTGTTAAAAATATCCTTATACTGATCCCAATTAGTGGAATGTATCTACCTACCTGCCTATTTACCTGTCCACCTACCTATCTTATCTATCTATCTATCTATCTATCTATCTATCTATCTATCTATCTATCTATCTATCTATCTATCTATCTATCTATCTATCTATCTGTCTACTTTGGCTGCCCAACTCCAGTGGACTTTGAACAGGAGATACAACTAGCAAAAACATAAGAATAGTAAAACATTATATCAGACAGTAAGCCCAGACTAATGTAACAGACAGCAAAATCAACAAAAGAAAACAGGGGCTAAGTGAACAAATAATAAACATCAGCCATAGGCATGGGATAAAAGCCAGTTTTTTAAAAAATTTCAAGAATTCTAAGAATAAGAATGATATTTTTATTTCTTGGAGTAAGAGGGGAGATGATTCTCCAGAGGCTGAGGACAATAACATAGAAAGCACAATTCCTATGTGTACATTTTTAATGGAAGGGACTGGAGAACATCCACTTTCTGGAAGATACTGGGTAGATAGAAACATTGGAGAGAAGGGCCCAGAGGTGGTATTCAGCAGGTTCTGACCAGTTCTGGAGAACCAGTAGCAAACATTTTGAGTAGTTCGGAGAACCAGCAAATACCACCTCTGAATGGCCTTGCCCCCATCTATTCTCTGCCTCCCAAGTCCTAGTTGATTTTCTGGGTCTGCTTTTATGCCCATGCATAGGAGAACAGAGCTGGAAAGCAGGTTAGTGGGATGGGGAGAGAATGGAGATTTTGCAGTAACCTTCCCCTGCCACATCACCAAGCCATGCCCACCAAGCCACGCCCACAGAACTGGTAGTAAGAAAAATGTAATCCCACCACTGGAAGTGCCCTCAGATATCCAGTCCCTATGCCATAGAGGACTTTATAGGTAATAACCAGCACCCTGAATTACACCCAGAAGCTGACTGGATGCAGTCAGTGCAGCTCATGTAATGGTGGTAACATATGAGACATCAAGAGATGCCCATTACTGCTTGCATTGCTGTGTTTTGAATCAGCAGTAGCTTCCAGATGGTCTTTAAGGATAGCCCATGTAGAGTTCATTGCAATAATCTAATCACAGCACCAATCACTCTGTTTTTTAATCCCAAAAGATAAAGGGTGGCAACAAAAGAGATTTCTGTTTATTGCTTTTGATTTTTTTAGAGGTAAATTCTTTAATTGAAGATTAACATCTGGTCATTGCAAAATGAAACTAGAGGACTACATCTGCCCTGCTTCCAATTTATGGCATAGTATGATTAAAGTAATGATAATTCGTCTATTTTTTTTACCTTTTTTAAATAATGGGGTTCTATGGGTTTTTCTCACAATCCTGTCAAGGTGCTTTCTTGCCAGCTTTGAGTTAGAAAGAAAAAACACAGACTTTAATTGCACTCCTCCGAAAGCCTATCTTTACCAATTCTTGCATTCTCTCACTACACTGACTGGTCAGCACATTAGCCCTCAGTTTCTCAGCTGAATGTGAGTGAGTATGTGAGGGGAGGTGTTAAATTGAAATCTACAGTTTATTTATCTTTTTAGACTTATTTTTTATTATTTATTGCCATTTTCTTTCAAGAGAACTTCCCACAACTGTCATCTGGAAATCATCAAGATTACTTCCGTTCAATCCAAGACAGAAATAAAATAACATATAAAACATTTTTTCCCCTCAAAAAAGTTACTTGAGTGATTGGAAGAACTGATTTGAAATTCAGATCATTTATGGGCATGAAAAAAAACCCATTCTCTCCCCCAGTTCCTATTCCACCTTAATGTATACATCACACTTTCTCTACTCTATAATTTTCCAGTATTCAGCTACCATGTAAGTTATCCAGAGCATTTTAAGGGGCAGACACCTTGTAGGTGTTGTTGTTATTGTTGTTGTTATCAAATCAACCAACTTGGACCATGTCTACATATTGTAAGGCACATACTCTGTCTGAGGTAGACTTAGAATACAATATCCTAACCCCTTCCATTGGTTGGTTGAACAGAATCAGAATAGTCCAGGAATACTGTTTTATTAATATGCCTCTGCAAAAAAACCTGTAGAAGTATTGTCAAGGATACTTTTTTATTTATTTATTATTAAATTTACATGCCACCTGCCTCACTATCGAATTACTCTGACTGGCTTACACTATTTTATTTACAAGGCTTTTTGCATTGAGTAGCTTGCATTTAAGGCCAGTTGTGGTTGGAATAGAGGTAGTTAGGGGCGTGCATGCCTAGTTTTGTTCTTAAAAAAGCAAGTCTGCTCAGATCATGTAAGTTGGTCAGCACAATTGAGCTTGGCTTTGGAAAAGCTTCTATATATTACAGACTATTTCAAAGTCTGCATTACTATTACTGTTAATCTTCTTATCACTCCTTATCACCCATCCCCTCCCACTTGTGACTGTCTGACTATAACTTTGTCACTTGTATGCTTATGATTTATACTGACTGTTTCCTAGTATGATTTGATTGCTTATTGTACCCTATGACTATCATTAAGTGTTGATTCTTATGATTCTTGACAAATGTATCTTTTCTTTTATGTATACTGAGAGTATTAGCACCAAGACAAATTCCTTGTGTGTCCAACCATACATGGCCAATAAAGAATTCTATTCTATTCTATTCTATTCTATTCTATTCTATTCTATTCTATTCTATTCTATTCTACTCTACTCTACTCTACTCTACCCTACCCTACCCTACCCTATTCTACCCTACCCTACCCTACCCTACCCTACCCTATTCTATTCTATTCTATTCTATTCTATTCTATTCTATTCTATTCTATTCTATTCTATTCTATTCTATATCATCTAGTTAAAACAGCCAAATTGAGATGATTTCAAGTTTCCTTGATGAAAGCATTAGACTTTATGAGCAATGATCCAATTTTGTAAATAACCCATGTTGTCTTCCCAATGTAGCCAGATATAATATATAACTAAGTAATCAACATATAACAAATACTGATTCTAAAAGGAATGTCAAAATGCAAAATACATGACTACAGTCATATTTATAATTGCCATTTGCGTAGTCCATATTCAACAGTTCTGCTTCACTATCAGTCCCTGATGGGCATCAAAAAGAGTTGTTCATGCATGTTGGGTCCAAATGATAGCAGCTGTATAAGACTGAGATTATGCCAAATTCCACACACACACTATTCATGATCTGAATGATCCACCCTTCTGATCGTAATGTTATATTTCATCTGTCATGTTGAAGTCCCATTTTTTTATATAGGGGGGAGGGTTCCAACCCTGAAGTGGATGTAGTGAATAAGCTTTTGGCTGAGGGCCACTGTTATTGTTCCAGAGGTCCACAGAAATTAAAACCTAAAAAAGCACAAGACAAACCTTAATGAGCTGATATGAAAGTGTGGCAAATGGTAGGTTCCTGTCCTACATTGATAAATCATTCTTCTGACTGAGGTAGCAATGCAGTTAAATAAGTGTATATCCTGTCTACATTTTATTCATTTACTATATTAATGCAAGAGTGGGGTACTTAAATGAAGAACATTTTCTACAGTTAACAAACAGGTGAATATTTATATTGCTTTATGCAAAAGACATGGTAATCCTTTTGCAGATATCAAATTAAAAAGGCCTTGAAGATACTATTTCTGGATTGCAAACCAATTATGAGAACACTAAAACCATATGCTTTATTTAAAAAAAAATGCTGCACTTGCCACAAAATTTGCCTACCAAATATGTTGCTTTTCATATTCACATTGTAGCACATATCTGTGCTACAATACTGGAAGGTAAAATGTTCAAATGTCAGTGAACTCTCTTCTTCTTTTGCCTCATTAGAATTGCAAACTCTTGTCCAAACACTTGCAACTATTTGAGGCCATCTTTTATATGGGGATCTGTTATAAACCAGAGTCAATTGCACCAAACTAAACAAATGAAAATACGCCCTATAATATAAGACTGGCTAAAAATTTTAAACCCCAAGATCTAATATTTCTTATCTTGTTCAATTACATCTAGCCCAAGCTAAAACATAAATTGGAAAATTCAGAATTTTGAGTTTTCATCACAGGGCAACTATGACAGTTTTAGAAAAAGAAGCCTTGTGTAGAATAGCATATAACTAAATGCTGCTTGGATTACTATTGGGACATAATAAGGTATCTTTCAAACCAGTTCCCCAGTTAATAATGTCTGGAATCTTTACATTTTTCTGCTGTTATATTCTACCATTATCTATACAGGAGGGCAGGTTTCAGAAGCTCCCTCCCCCCCAGCTGCCCCCCCCCAAATAGGCCCCTGTCTGTCTGGGAACACTGAATTGCTATAAATTCTATAGAGATGGATTTCTGGAGAAGAACCCCAACTGTGCTCAGAATCTTTAAAAGAACAATAAATTTACATACATCTTTTTCTAATCGCTTTTAGAAATTATTAATGACTTTTCAGCTATTCAGAACCTTTGGACAGACATGTTTTATAGCACTGGATAAGTTTTCTTTAATCCTTTATGAAATAACTTTAAAATCCAAATTTAAGAACTTATCTTTCTTTATTGACCAGCAAATGGGTGATTGAAAATTTGATCTTAGAAAGACGCAACTTATAATCAGAGAATGAAGCAAAATATTTTAACATTGGACATTCTGAAGGATTGTTTTAAACAATGGAGCCAGTTTGTGCAGCATTTCTTAGGCATTCCTTCCCCCCCTTTGCACATTCCCTCACACCTTCCCAATTTGAATCAACCTTTTGCATCCCTTCACACCTGCTCCTCAATCTATGCTGCATTTCTTATACATCCCATTGCACTATTGAGCAGCCTTAACCAACCTCCCCTTCCCTCCCCATGTCATGCCCCAACCCTTCTCCATAAGACTGCTACCTTCTCCCTCTCTCCCCTGGGACTTGAAGCTTCCTGCTGGCTTGTCCACTGGTTTTACTTATGGGAAGCTGGCAGGAAGTTGCCTTATCTTCTGACCATGGGTTTTCTTTCAACAATAGCAACTGGTAGTATAGGGATTGCTGTCACTAAGTAACATGGTAGCATGACTGCACTGCTTAGTCATGAAAATTCTGGTCCCAACTGCCATTGTAAGTCGAGGACTGACTGTATATTGTTAGCCTTAAGAAATTTTGATTCATATAAAGTTTATTCAAATTACTGCAAGTTTTTATTACACTATTTTGGCACTGCAATAATTATCATATATTCAGTGTAAATTACTGGCTACTAGAACTTCCATGACACAATTTCATTGCTATATCAATATTTCACTTCCCAATTTTCTGCAGATAGGTTTTATTGGACATATACATATTGAAAAAATAATAATTGTTTACAGTTAAGTTAAGGTATTAAGATGTATATATACATATAGAGCAATCAGCTTTAAAATATACTTTCTTCTATTTTCTCGAGTTTGGTTTTCTGATCTTGGCTGTGGTTACTGCAAATTCTTGGCATTAAAGTAATCTACTACTTTGGTTATAACATCTGTTTGACATGCAGAAAGTTAATATGTTAAATGCTTTTTGGGGACAAGCTCAGTGGCACACTATTTTGTGGGGTTTGCTTTCAGCTGAGCTAGAAGGGTTTCATCCTTCCTTCAAAACCATTCAGCTCAAAAGTTCTGCAAAGAATTTAACATTGCATTTACTTGTACTAGTTAAAAAAGAAAGAAAAAAGGGGAAATGAAGTAAAAGAAAACATTCTCCACAGAACAGGAAAGTAGTAAGATTAGAGAAAGAAAAATTGCATTTTTTAAAAACGTTTTTTTTTTTAATTAAGAAATCAGTATTTTTTTTTTAAAGTTTCAATGAACTGTAAGAAAACTTGAGCAGTCACCACTTTCTCTGCTAAGCAAGAAAAGACAGGTGAAAGATGCATTGGCAGACGGGGGCAAGAATATGATATTCATTTCTACCCTTCAGAAATGGGATTAAAAAATTTTTAAGACTGGTTCTGTGGGCGTGGTTTGGTGGGCGTGGCAGGGGAAGTGTTAAGTATTGAGCATGGGTCGGAATAAATGGAGACAGCCTCTGAACGGTGAACTTCAGCTCTTTATTTGCATAGTGACTTCTAAATTAACAACAGTGAACTCTGCCTTATATAGGCAACCCTTGTAAGCTTTAACCAATAGCGAGCTAGGAACGCTAGCTCTTTCAACCAATAATAACTCTCCGTTAAGGGCCAATCGGATTCCTCAGAACTGGCCAATCCGGTTTGGCCGCTTAATAGCCAATCAGAAGTGCAGGGCCTGAACCGTGCACTTTACCTCAAGCTCACACTTTATTACTTTATTATATACAGAACACCCCTTCCCCCGGCTTCTCAATTCCAGTGCAGTTATATAGTCCTTTAAATAGGACAGTTGTCTTTTAAGTCTCTTGGATTTTCGTTGGATTGGTTGATTGCAATCCTGTTGAGGTAGGTTGTTGCTTGGCAGTGGTTCCGCCACTAGTTCAGGGTTTATTTCCGCTTCATTGCCCACATTTTCCTCAATTCCCTGAGGTGCAAGTGTCCCTTCTTCTTGCTCCGATTCTTGAGCCTCATTTAATTCGTCGTTCCCTTCGAACGGGTTCCCTGGATTTTCGTTTTCTTCCATACCTCCCCCCCACTCGGTTTGGTCATAAGGGAGCTGTTGACTGGCCGTTGCAAGTCGTGATCGCAATTGGTCAATATGCCGTTTCCACAATTTATTGTCAAGGCATTGCACCACGTAGGTGCAATGGGGCCGGTTACACGTGCTACTGTCGCCTCTGTCCATAACGTGTCGCCCAACAAGTTCCGTGCATAAATGAGGTCTCCTACCTGGAAGGTGCAACAGCGGCCACTGGATCCTATTGGTTTTTCTGGTTCGTAAGCAGGGTGCAGCCGGTCGAGTTGGGAGTGGAGTCTTCGTCCAATTAGTAGTTCGGTGGGAGTTCTGCCTGTGACGCTATGTGGAGTGATGTGTTGCAAGAAGAGAATTTGATTGACCTNAATTGAACCATGCGTTCTGCTCGGCCGTTGGTCGCAGGGTGTGCAGGCGAGGTGAGTGCATGGCGGATGCCGCGGTCAGCGAGGTACTGTTCGAACTTTAGTGCAGTAAACTGTGCCCCGTTATCGGACACCAGGACGTCTGGTAGTCCGTGGGTTGCAAAGAGTCTGTTTAGGATCTTGATCACTGCCTCGGAGGT
>BHEV01062898.1:1225-37281 GCA_004319985.1 Emydocephalus ijimae | reverse complement strand
GACAGCCAATCAGAAGTGCAGGGCCAGAACCCTGCACTTTACTTCAAGCTCAGACTTTATTAAATTACTGTATACACAACATAACCTACTTCCCAATAGAGCTGTGCTTTCCTTAGCAAGCACAAACATGCATTTTACAAAGGAAAAGAATGGGAATAGCCAAACAATACTTTTTTATTTAAATAGCAAGAGCCAAGGGCCATCTATCTGGAAACATCCATCATCTGTTAAGGATCAGAATATGGAATTCTTTTCCTCGGGAGATCCATGTATCTGCCCTTTATTGTTCTTACAATATCAGCGTGCAAATCCTTTTGTTTTAAAAAATGGATGAATCTTGGTTTGAATTTTTAAAATCCCTGCTTTTTTTATTTTAAAAATGCTGCTGGTTTTGTGTTACCCTTTTTTTTAAAAAAAACCTGAAAATTGTACTGATAGCTGTAGATTAGGCATATAATGGAGGGGAAATAAAACCCACTCAACCCCATGTCCATTATGATACTGTTCTTCTACTTTATGTCCTACTGCCCCATCCTCCAGCATGGTAATTCTTGGTCATAAAACCCAGAACTTGGAAATGTTGTCTGATTTCCTTGTTTTGGCACGATCCCCTTCTCTTATTGCTTTAAACAAATCTGCCTTTTTGTTCTTCTCTTTGGCATATATGCTAAATCTGTATCAATATCTGGTGGTTTATTTAATCCCATCACAGCTGTTGGGTGTGAAAGTGAGCTGGGTAACTCCAGTGTCTGACAGCTGTGTTCAGCAATCCCTCGCTAGCTGACAATGCTGGTGGCATCACAAAGCAGCTGCTAGCAAATATCAGAAGCTGCCTGCTTAGGGCAAGAAGCCAAGATAAAACAAATGGGAAGACCCTCAAGGACCACCTAGCCCAACCTTTTGCAACAGCAAGATTCTTGACATGGCAGACAGGTTAAAATAGAATCAAAAATCCAATGGGAGGCAGGAGAAACTCTTACACCTTAATTAAAGTAAAGAAAAAATTTAGAAAGACATAGAGAAGAAACTGGATGGCTGGGCAAATGATACACAGCAGGCCTGGGTAAGTGTAAGGAGAGAGCATATTATAAGGTATTTTATTGAATATTAAAGCCACCATTTAGCAGCTGTCCTCAATGGGGCATACCCAACAGCATAAAACATGAAGGAGGAAGCTGTAGCCCTTCATACAATGTTCATAACTTCTTGTGGCATGACCAGCAAAGGATCCTGGGAGTTGTGGTTGAGCAACAGGTGGAAAATCAAGCCAGTTTGAATGTTTTAGATTAAACAGGGGTGTCAAACTGGCCATGCCCACCTCAGCTCTGTGAAGTGGAAAAACATCACGGGACAGCAACTTGACACTGCAAGTTTAATACCCGTAGTTTAGAAGATCTTTGAAAGTAAAGCAAAGATTCGTATTCAATTTTAAAAAATGGAGTGTACGCTCCTAAGGAATGAACCTAGCTCTGAAAATCTGGCATTTTCTACAGTGGTGGGATTCAAATTTTTTTACTACTGGTTCTGTGGGCATGGCTTGGTGAGTGTGGCAGGGGAAGGATACTGTACAATCTCCAGTCAGAGGTGGTATTTGCCAGTTCTCCAAACTGCTCAACATTTCCACTACCGGTTCTCTAGAACTGGTCAAAACCTGCTGAATACCACCTCTGATCTTCTAGTGCTCTTAATATCGCATTATTGAATTCAGCAACCAGCCTTCAGTTCCCTAGGAGGGATGTCAACAGAGAGCCACAGAGAGACTGAGAAGGATGCTTGGATGAACACCTTGGGGACAGTGGTCTACTCAGGAGCAGGCTGACATTGCAGAGGAGTTTAGTTATGCAACCAAAGCTGTGCTTTGGTCGAGACCAGGAGCTCCTAGCATAAAACCTTCTGCTTCACCTTGCCGAGATGCTGAAAAAATGTTTGTGAATGTTCTGTTCCCTAAGTTTTGCTGTGATAACCTGGACACTATGAAATTCATTAAATCTGTGAAATGCTTTGCTGTTTGAATCTTTCTATGGATGCTGCCATCTCAGCAAATGTCACATTGTTCCAGCATATTTCTTGCCTTGCCTTGTCACCAAACTTTGTTGATTTCTTGACTTGGGGCTGATTTCAGTTCTTGGCTCACCATGAGAAATCATAAGGTCAGGATAGAGATTCCTAATTTCTGAAACAAAGCATTTTACAATCACAAGCTTAAAGAAAAAAAAATGAAACACAGGCAAAGCCTATAGAAATTCACAGAATTCAAATCATGATAAAAGAGAATGGAATAAACAAGCCTTTAAAGAGTTGGTTCAACTTAAGTCAAATTTGGAGAATGTAATTTAGGGGTGAATTAAAACCTTTATTAACCAGCCTTGTATTATAAATCATCCCTGAACTAATCTCCAATTTTCTAAGAACTAATCTCCTATACTTCAATCCCATCTCTTCAAATTCTTTATTGAACTCCAATGATCTATGAGTGATTCTCATGCATAATAATGTACATTGTACTGCAGATAAGAATCTGTGATTTGAGTAATTGCCAGTAAATATCCTTGTACCAAGAATACAACCTCATATGTATTAATCTTTTTTCAATAGCTCATTACAGAGAGGTGAATAGACAATCATCTCCTGCTACCTGCATTTGAAAGTCTTGGAGGACTGAGAAGGGATTGCGGGTTGGACATCAGAGCAATGAATCATTCCCATGTTTCATGAACCCTTTAATGATGATGAAGAAGTTGATGATGACATGCTATTAGAATGGTGTCAGTTTTTAGCTACCACTTGGAATTTTTCCAAGATGATCTGTCTCCAATCTAGTATTTCAAGTGTTCCAACAGTGTACCCACTGCTGTTATAAACAAGTCTGTCTATCTTGCTCTTCTTTTTTCCTTTCCTCTCCCCCTGCCCAGCAATATAAATGAGGGTTTGGGTCTAAACTATGATTATTTGAGCCTGGTCAGTTGTGCCTCAAGTGAAAACTCTGGATTTGTTCTTTGATCCATTTGTTTGGCTACCTTTGGTATTTTCAGGAATCTTCTCAAAATACCAAAATGTGAAAGAATACTCTTTCTATCCTATATCTTCAAGTCTAACTTTCAATGCCATGCAATATCATAGAGAATACCATTGCCTGTACAATTCTTATCGGTAAACTGCCCAGAGTCACTCTTTGACTGTGATGGGTGTTATCTACATTTGATAAATAAAAACAACCCATCTTTATAAATATAGCACTTCATACACCCAAATATCTTTTTCTCCATTGACACCAAGTAGTAATTTGCAGCATTATTTCTTGACTATTGGTTCATCCTAAAAGGCAAAAGCTATCCACTATGTCAATATCTTAATTGTTGGTTCAAAGGCTGCTTGCTGCACTTTTCATGTGGTTTTCTTGGTAAAATACTTGGTTTACTGTAGCTTTCTCCAATATAGTATGAAATAATATTGCTGCTGTTGTCACTAAACCAATCATTGAACTCCAGCATCTTCTAATACTGATATAAGTGCCTGCTTGCTTTGACTTAGCAGCTGGGATGAGTTTCATGACTAGGGGTCCTTGCTGGGATAATATACTTTTGGCATACACTTCTGAAATTCTTGGCTCATCCCTCTGAGGAACACTGTTGCCATCCCTCCAATTTATTTATTTATTTATTTTATTTATTTGATTTGTCAATCACTTACAAAATAATATGTATAAGTATAAACTTGAGTAAGAATACAGAAAATAGGTACGATTAAATGGGGACAATAGGACAGGGATGGGAGGCATGATGGTGCACTTATGCACATCCCTTACAGACTTCTTAGGAATGGGGTGAGGTGGATAGTTTGAGGTTAAAGGAGTTGGGGTTTGAGGATGTAATAACAGAGTCAGTAGTGCATCCCAGGCATTGACCACTCTGTTGCTGAAGTCATACTTTCTGCAATCAAGTTTGGAGCGGTTAACATTAGTTTGTATCTGTTGTGTGCTCTTGTATTGTTGAGGTTGAAGCTGCAGTAGTCATTGACTGGTAGGACATTGCAGCAGATAATTTTGTGTGCTACACTTAAGTCTAAGCATAGGCAGCATAGTTCAAGGTTGTCCGAGCCCAAAATCTTTGGTGATATAGGGTATTCTGTTGCAAGCAGGGGAGTGTAGTGCTCTTTTCGTGAAATAATTCTGGACTCACTTGATTGTATTAATGTCTGATATGCAGTGAGGATACCAGACTGATGAACTGTATTCGAGTATTGATCTGGCAAAAGTTTTGTATGCTCTAATTAGCAATTCAATATTTCTGGAGGAGAAGCTTCATAAGATTAGATTTGCCTTTTTGGCAATGCTGTTACAGTAAGTGCTTAGGTCATTTGATATGAGAACTCCAGGGTCCTTGACAGAGTGTGGATCATCAACGAGGCCATATTCACCTAGTTTGTATTTGGTGTCTGATTTTTTTTTTACCAATGTGTAGGACAGAGCATTTGTTGGTTGAGATTTGGAGTTGCCAGATGTTTGATCATTCAGACACATAATCAAGGTCGCTTTGAAGGATAGTAGCATTGTCAGTGGTGTTGAATAGTTTTACGTTATCCGCAAAGAGGATGCAGTTGCTTATAAGGTGATCGCAAAGGTAATTTATATAGAGTATAAAGAGTGTGGATCCTAGAATGCTGCCTTGGGGGAGCAGGGTTTGATATAGCGCTCCCTATTTTTACTATTTGTTGTCTGTTTGACAGGAACGCAGTAATCCACTTATGAAAGGATCCGGAAATGCCATCAGAGTTTAGTTTTAACAGTAGTTTGTCATCTACCACTGAATAAAAGGCTTTGCAGAAGTCTATGTAAATTGCATCTATTGTAATAATAATAATAATAATAATAATAATAATAATAATAATAATAATAATAATAATAATAATAATAATAATAATAATAATAAATAATAATAATAATAATAATAATAATAATAATGGGGGGCAGCAAAGCAGGATTTGAAAGGGGTTCAAAGTTCCTTAATGTGAATACCTAAGAAAACTTACCTAGAAGTTTCCCTCACACTGTGTAGACTTGGATCCTTGGACTTCTCATCTGGCCTATTCCAGAGTAGCCATGAAACAAAAGGAAGGATCAAGAGAAAAATCTAATATATCACATCCTGTTACATAGAGCTAACCAGGCCATTAGATTAATCTCTTTCCCTGCATGTTAATTCTTATCCAAGCTCAATCATAGCAGGAAGGACAGGATAATATATTCACATTTCAGAGCTAAGGTAGGCTAGCTGGGAGAAAATATGGGGACCTCATATATACATCTTGCAGTTTCACAATGGGGTAATCCAAATGAGTGAAATCAATTTTTTTTTTAAAAAAAGAAGTCCATGCCATATCTTGCATAAGAGTTAATATATTGTAGCTCCTCAGATATCTATTTTTTTCCTTGTAACTAAAGAGAGGGTGACAACCGAAGATTCTTTTTTTCATCAGAAATTCATTAAGAATGCAGTAACTTGGTGAATGCAGTAACTTTTCTTCACCATGGACCTCCTTTAAATATCTTTTGTGGCCATGAATCCTCCCCAAGATTTAACTTAAGATTTAAATCATAACATTTCTTCAAACCTGGACACCATGTGACATTGTGGTCCCTCCAGGTGTCTGTGGATCACAGGCTAAAACTATTGCAGTAACTGGTTGTGAGAACTGCTAATTTTCCACAAAAAAATATTACTCTTCGAAGTCAAACTAAATACTTTTCTTCTTTTTGGTATGTCAGCAACCCGAAGGAACAAATGAGGATAGTTCCACTCCTTTATTTGGAGAGCCAAGTAAGTTAGACACAGAAATCTTTTTCTAATAGCATCTGATCTGGAAGCTTTAGAAGCACAGCCATGAAATGAAAGTAGTGGGTGAATGTGCTTAAAAGTCAGATCATAGTTGCAGTAAATTAATGGGAAAATTCTGACCACATTACTTCAGATGTCGATTAAACACTCTGCACATGTGTGGGTCATACTATGCACTAAACCATAATTTAAAACTGCATTTTTGAATATGCCACAATGACTGGGTTCATCCATCATGCTAAGCCATAAACCACTGTGATTGAATACGACATTCACTTTTCACATGGAAATAATGCCACTGATGGTACAATGTATTGATAATATATACATCAGTGTATTGATTGATTGATTATGCACCATTATTTTCCACTTCTAGAAATCACATAGGTAGATTTTCTCCATGGTGATCTATCTCTAACCTGATTTTTCAGATCTTCTAATACACTTTGCCACTGTAACTGAGTCCATTTACCTTGCTGCTGGTTGCTCTTTCCTAACATCTTTTACACATTAGAGCCATTTCCAGAGAGGTGGGATTTGGTATAATATGGCCAAGGAGGATAAATTGAGTCTGGTCATGTGTGCCTCAAGTGTGAACTCTTGAGTTGATTTGTCCAAGAATCAAGAAACTAAAGGAGCTCACTAGAAAACCTTCTGAAAGAACTAGCATCCCAACCAGCTCAATGTATATGGCAAACTATTTCACAATCTTTCTTTCCTCTCTGACAGAAGCTTTTTCTTGGTCATCAAAGCTCTTCTAAGGCTCAATTGCCCGTTGAGACAGAGCCTCTTCAACAGTTTGTAGCTCTCCCTCTGGTGGTAGAAATCAGCTGCAGAGCTGACAAAGCTGAGTAATTTTGGCTGATTGAACCGAGTTCCTTCTTAGCTGAAACAGTACAACCTTTATCTTGGAAAATTGTTTGACTTTGGCTCTTTCTGATTAACAACTCATGAGTTGCCTTTATGGCTAAATGTTACAAGAAAAAAGCAACCATTGCCAAATGTGTAAAAAAAGCTCTTTTAATATCTGCTAAAACTGTATTGAATCTGCTGAAAACATGGCACGCTGAGATAATAGAGACCTCTTGGAAAACTATCAAATCATAACAAAACACAGCCTGGCCTTATTCACATAGAAGTAAAGGTTACAAGTGATCTGCACTTTGAATAAAAGGAGAAAAAAGGAACCCATCTGTTGCATGACAGGGCAAATATGCTACCCTGAGGAATATCAGAAACCCCCCCCAAAACTCTAAAGCAGTGGTTCCCAACCTTTTTTTCGCCCCGCACCCCTAAAGAAATTTCACTCGAACCTCGCACCCCCTTAAATTTAGACTTTAGGAACTACTGAACGTGTTAAATATATGGTAGGATTGAATCTTTTCAGCTATGTATGTGACGGCCACTAAATAACGATACTTAACTCTAAAATGAAAACAAAGTTAATCCATTGCATAATAAATAAAAATGCCAACATATAGCCAATATCCTATTATTCACCTGGACTTTTCTCGCACCCCCTGGAATATCGTCTCGCACCCCAGGTTTGGAACCCCTGCTCTAAAGAGAGGGAGGAATGTGCATGGAGGCTATAGCAAATATACCATATTCTTTAAAGTCTTGCTCTCTATATCTTATACAAACAGTGGTGGGATTCAATTTTTTTTACTTCCGGTTCTGTGGGCGTGGCTTGGTGGGTGTAGCAGGGGAAGGATACTGTAAAATGTCCAGTCAGAGGTGGTATTTGCCGTATCTCCGAACTACTCAAAACTTCCGCTACTGGTTCTCCAGAACTGGTCAGAACCTGCTGAATACCACCTCTACTTATACAAACTATTGTGGCTTCTAACATTATTTTCTTGGAAGGGGAATAGGAAGTTACACTCCATTGCATGTTTTCGGTGCCTTTTGTTATGATCCCTTTTGCCCTATGAAATGGATATATTATGAAGAGAATATATCAAACCATAAATAAATATAGATAATAAGCAGTATTGTAGAAAGGCAGTTATCCATTGTCTATGGCCTATCTAGCAGCTATCTTTTTTTTTTTAATGTGGATAATCAGAATGTATTCCTAAAACAGCAAAACTAATTCATAAGAGATTACATCTCATTGAACATTATGGCATTTAGTTTTAAGTAAACGTCTGCACAATGGAGCAGCAAATTTACAGTGGATAAGTTCTTGTATGCACAACTATGACAAACACACATTGGCTCTACATGCCTGGTCACAAAAGGGTGTAAGCAGTGTATCTGACAAGCTATTTCACCAGGGTGGAAAGATGGAGATAAATAAGGTGGACAAGTGGGGAATGGAAATGTGATGTGGGCAAAAAATTGAAAGGTCAGGTTCTAATTCAGCAGGACAAACTGCCTTCATTCTTCAAGGTGACTTGTGAAGCAGGAGAAAAATAACAACACAAACTCCCCACCCCCACTTCCCAGCTTTCATAACTATAGGTTTGCTTGGAAAATCCCTCCAGACACTCACCATTCTCAATTCCAATCTTTAATTAATTTGAGAGCACTTTCTGCATACAAGGTCAAAACATAAACTGAGCGCAGAAACATCTCAGTGATGGGTATAAAACAGAGGTGTTATTCAACAGGTTCTGACAAGATCTGGAGAACTGGCAGTGGAAATTTTGAGTAGTTTGGAGAACTGGCAAATACCACCTCTGACTGGCCCCACCCCCATCTATTCTCTGCCTCCCGAGTCCCAGCTGATCGGCTGGATCTTCTTTGGTTGCCCTTCACAGGAGAACGGAGCTGGAAAGCAGGTTAATGGGATGGGGAAGGAATGGGAATTTGCAGTATCCTTCCCCAGGAGTGGGGAGGGAATGGGGATTTTACAGTATCCTTTCCCTGCCATGCCCACCAAACCACACCCACAGAACAGGTAATAAAAATAAAAAGCAGTTTACAAATCTGATATAGGTTTATAGTTTACAATTTACAGTCAATGAAACCTTCTAACAGTTGGGAGTCACTGCTTTGCTCTATCCCCTAAGAAGCAGTATGCTTAGAAATAAAGCAGCTACTTTATTGTGGGCATTATATCCTGAGATAATTGGGCGTTTTATACTTCATTGAAGTTAACGTTTGATTAAGTGGATGGATCCAAAAGGGATTGTATTTTTTTTTCTTGAGCAACTTAACAGCACACATTCTTTATAAATGGCTTCCGATAGCAGGGGTGTCAAACTCAAGGCCCGCCGGCCAGATCTGGCCCGCAGGATGCTTAGATCTGGCCTGCATGGCTGTCTTGGAAACAGCGAAGGACACGTGGCCCTCCCGACCTCTATTTTTGGCTGTGACGGTCTCCTGCAGCACTCTGCCAGCGAAAATGGAGCTTGGGAGGGCTGTGTGCGGCTCTCCCGAGCTCCATTTTCATTGGCAGAGTGCTCAGGCCACCACAGGCACCTCGACATGAGTGACGTTGAGCTGGCCATGCCCATCTGGCCCCCCAAAGTCAAACACAACCCTGATGCGGCCCTCAATGAAATTAAGTTTGACCCCTGTACGATAGGATTACAAAGTCCTTCCATATTTTTTTTTTAAACCAGGCAATATAATCACTCTTCTTGTTGTGTAGTCATTTCTTAAGATGTGAAGTGGCTTCCAACAATAACTGAAACTACTGCTGTGTCCTCCGTCTCAAAAGATGGCAGTTGGATGCTCAGCTTAATAAATACTGATGGAGATGTGATTGCAGTCAATGAGGCAGAAACACGATGGGTTATAAAGCTACTGAAAGCAACAAGATGAATTCTAATAGCTATTTAAAAGTGGGTGGAGTCATGTCTAAAATGATACTATAGGAGCAGATGTATATTGTGGCACATCACATTTTTTTATAACTATAACATTTGGGTGCAATAATTCCATTACATATCCGCACCCTCAATCAGAATTCTTTAAAGCTACAGTATGTATGACAGATCATTCAGCTCACAAGCAAGACTGGCTGCTTTTAGTTTTTAATGTTGGGAGGAAAAAAACAAATACTGAAAATAAAATCAGAATTTAATAAATCCTCCAACACAATGATACAAAATATCCTGGTTCAAATGGAATCTTACAAATGAATGAACAAAGTCAGTTGCCTGCATTCACTTATACTGTAGATTGCTTAGCACATGCACAAATAAGGACTGTTCCATAATAAAACACCATTTTTTAAAAACTGTACTGGTTTCAAGCTTGTTTTCTCTAATGCAGGGATATTTTTTTTAGCCTGTTGCTCTAAGGGCTCCTGGGATTCCTTGGAATCTTATCAAGCATTTCTCAATTAGAAATTAAACAATAGTAGATAACTTTTCCCCAAAAAGATAGCTTCTCCTCTGCTCTAATGGCCAGCAACATCCAGCTGTGCCAGGAAGCTTCACCAGCTACAATGTGCTGAATTGATACAGAACAATAATGGCATTCAACAGGCTTGTTCAGCAACAGGGGTTTGGGGCAGGGAGGGCAGGCATATGGGCAATTACTTGGAGGAGACCTCAACCAAAGCGCTGCTCAGAATTTGAAATGATCTGATGCAGAGGCGATATTCAGCAGGTTCTGACCAGTTCTGGAGGACTGGCAGAGGAAATTTTGGGTAGTTCGGAGAACCGGCAAATACCACCTCTTAATGGAGATTTTACAGCAGGGTCTTCAAACTTGACAGCTAAAGACTTGTGGACTTCAACTCCCAGAATTCCTCCTCTAGTCATGTTAGTTCAGGAATTCTGGGAGTTGAAGTCTACAAATCTTTAGCTGTCAAGTTTGAAGACCCTTGTTTTACAGCAGAGGTGGGCAACTATTGCCCCTTTATGACTTAGCATGCATGGCTTAGCTAGCATGGCTTGCTCAGGAATTCTGGGAGTTGAAGTCCATAATTCATAAAAGGGCCATAGTTGCCCACCCCTGTTTTACAGTATCCTTCCCCTGCCACGCCCACCAAGCCACGCCCACAAAACTGGTAGTAAAAAAAAATTGAATCCCATCACTGATCTGATGGTTCAATTGCTTTCTTCAAGGCAATGCAATACATCTACTAAAATACAACTTAAAGTTACTTTGATGTGTTGGAATTCTGCACATGCAGGTAGTCTTCAACTTACAACAATAATTGGGACCAAGATTTCCTTTCCTAAGCAACGCAGTCGTTAAGTGAGTTCTGCCTGATTTTTACCTATCAGTTTTGCTACTGTGGTTAACTGAATCACTGCAGTTTGTTAAGTGAATCATGCAGCTGTTAAGCAAATCCAGCTCCCCCCATTCACTTTGCTTGTGGAAGCCGGGAAGATTGTAAATGGTGATCACATGATCCCTGGATACTGTAATCATGTTGGCTGTCAAATGCTTGAGTTTTGATCACATGGGAACTGTGGGGATGTTACAATGGTTATAAGTGTGAGGACCAGTGGTAAATCACTTTTTCCAGGGCTGTTGTAACTTTGAACAATCACTAAATGAATGGTTGTTGAGGACTACCTGTCCTCTTGTTGAGTAGACATTTCTGATGTGTGCTGTGCCTGCTGCTCTAACAAACCATGCTCAGTTGCTCTTTAATACCAGGGCAACTATGGTTTGGTCTCCTGGTTTATTTGGAGCCTAGTCTACATTGGTCATACCAAGATGTGCAGTATTTGACACTGCCTTAGCAAAAACTAAGGCCTGCTGAATCCCATGCCTCTCCTGCTTTGTAATCTTAATGCATTCTTCAACAAGAACTAGAGAAGAAGAAGAGATGAAGCAGGAGAGAACCAACCTAGAAACAAGGCAAAAGTTTCCTGAAAGTTAGAACAACAAATCAGTGAAACAACTTGCTTCCAGAGTGGGTGCTCCAACACTGGAGGTTTTTAAGACGAAATTGGACAACCATTTGTCTGAAATAGTATAGGGCAGTGGTGGCTAACCTTTTTGGGCTCCTGTGCCGAAAACTGCATGCCCTCTTGCATGTGCGGACTCGCATGCCTGCACCCAAAAGGCAATGCACGTGCCCCCTCTGTGCCCCCCTGCATATGAAAGTGAGACCCTCCGCTCCATGCGTCTCTATGCATGCGAGACCCTCCCTGTGCATCCCGCATGTCTCTGTGCATGCAGGTGCATCTCCTGCACACACATTGCCGCCCACCCGACAATCAGCTGGTGGGCAGCGAGCGTGCATGTGCAGTGGGGCTCTTCCAGGTGACTTCTCGTGTGCTGGCAGAACTGGTTCTGCATGCCACTTCCGGCATGTGTGCCATAGGTTTGCCATCACGAACCTATGGGTAGAGGGTCTCCAGATTGAGTAGAGGGTTGCACATAACAAGCTATGCTAAGAGGAAATAGCAGGCTATGCTAGGAGGAAATGTCACACACTGGTTTCAGTGGATGAAAAACAATGACATAGATACAAGAATGAAATGGACATTGAAGGTTAAATAAATATTCTGCAACCCCCCCCCCCAAATTCTTTGGGCATTCATACATACATACATACATACATTGTAGCATCATACTTCCCAATGACTCTGGACTTCATTTTCATTTTGCACTTCAGAAAACAGCCCAGAACATTTTACTGTATAGAGGAATCCTCAGTGTAAAAGATGGAAAGAGTTCCTTTGAAGGTGCAAGGTGCTTCAACTACTATTTTAAAAGTAGGCGAAACGAGCAACTGGAGAAAATCTCAAGTTCAAGTAAAAGCCTGCTATTTTTATAGGTTTGTAAAAAGCTGGAATTTGGGCTATTTACAGCTTCCCACAATGCAAGAAACTTTCAGTCAGGGAACAAGGCTAAAGGAGATCACAGTCCTTACGCTAGCAATGAACTGCCTTATTTTGGGATCACACAAGAAGGAGAAAATGTTGTCATTGAGCTTGCCCAAGCTTGTATCTGAGTAGAAGCCTGGATGCACGATATATATAAGGCAGCTTTGCTGATATATTTGTAAATATAAATATATATATGTATTTCAGCAAAGCTGCCTTAAGCACTTCTCATTTACATTCAGGCTCAAAGCCAGCAAAAACAAGCTTACCTGAAACAGATTTTTGGTAATGACACACGTGGGGGATGCCCTGGATTCACACTTTCTTTATTAGCCATCTATCCAAGAAAATACCACCTTGTAGCAGGAAAGTGTGTCAGGCACATAATGTGGGAAAGCATGGGCTCCCCAGGCAGTCAACTAGTCCAGCAGCTCTTGATGAGTCGGGCAATTTGTGAAACTCATAAAATCACAACCAGCACATTGGAATCATCTAGGTCTGAAGTCTATTTCTCCAAGAGGAGTGCAAAACAACAGCTGGGAAACATTATGGTGGAAAACTATGTTTAAAGACTCACCAAGAGCCTCCAGCTCTTCCCTACCGAATATACATTAACAAGACTGCAGCACTGCCTAAGTCACAGATCTCCCGGGAGCTGACCCACAGATGTCTGGGTGAGCTAGGTAAGAGCTGCCCCTTGGAAAGAGAAAGGGGAGTGCAGCACTTTAATCTTGCAAACCTACTCTGGCATATACCTGAGCATGTACCTGTGAACTTTTTGAAATCCAAAGCATGAAAACCAGAAAGGTATATCTAGGGCCTTTCTGCGTGAGGGGTTTGCTATTTAATTAGGCATATTGATTTCTCCTGGGCTGTACATTGATGTCCATCAAAATTTTAAAAAGGTGGAAGGGCCACCCTTGTTTCCCTATTGACCTGGTTCTGTATTATGGGATGTTATGATGTCAGGGGTAAAAGGCGGACTAGTTTTCTGTATTTGTATTCTATTCCCTCTCAATATATGGAGAGTGCCATAGAAGGTACTTCTACTCATTTATTATTCTGAGTTTCTAGCCTAGAAATATTTATCCCAAGGGACAAAGCTGTGGGTGTACTAACCTTTTAAGTTCAGGTTTTTGTGTTAGAAGGCACCAAATATTATCTAAATCCACCATACCATGATGATGGTATGGTGTTTTTTTTTTAAAGTGTATTGGGCCAGCTCCTCATGTTCTGCACTATAATTCCTCTTTTCAGCTGCTTTCTGGCTTCCCTTCCCTCTGCCTCTTGAATAAATGAAACCACAAATAAAATTGATGACACCACTGAAGGCATACAGAATGAATTCTCATACTTGGTTGGCACTTCTCTATGAGGATTGCCTACCAATTTCAAAGCAGCTTTGAATTTTTAAGATTATGTCATTTTGGCTCTGTTTAAGAGCTGAGCCGGTTTATTTCTGGCTCAGGGATGTTTATTTCTACTCCTTTGCTTTAACGCTGTAGTTCTGGAAAAGTCCATTTTCCTCACTGTGCCTTCTAGGGTCCTGAGCCTCAGATTATTCATCAAGAAGGAGTCAGTATTCACCACTGCCTTCTGACAATAGACACCAGGCTGGAAACCAGGAGACAGAGAGTTGTAGTCTTGCCTTAGATATGAAAATCAGCTGGGTGACTTTAGGCCAGCCACTCTTTCTCAGCCCAAACTACCTCACAGGGTTGTTGTTGTGAGAAAATAGGAGGAGGAAGAAGTATTATGCATTACTGTTATTAATAAAAAATAATAATGGTGGGATATAAATAAATAATGGGGAATGTAGCCGCTAGGCTTTGAAGCTTCCCCTCATAAGAGCTCTTCTGTGACTGTGTATACAAGCAGACAGATGCCCACAATACAAAGAAAAAATATGGGTAGGTATGAGGGAAGCAAATAATTTTATTTCACTAATTTGTGGAGACGTAGTGAAGTTTCATTTTTAATTATTAATTTAGCAGCTCAGGGAGGATAGTAATTTTAATTCCTTGGCTTCAGTAGTACTAGAATGGCCTGTTCAAAGACAACTGTATTGGTTTTCAAAGCTTTTTTTTTTAAAAAAACATTGGAAGTGTAAGTGATAACATTGTCTGTTTACAGTGGCAAAAGTGCGGGAAAATACCAAATAATACCTCCTCCAAAGAAATAATAATTTCCAATATATGAAAAAGTGATTTTGAGATGTGCAACCCCCCCTTTTAGCTTAGCTCAACAATGAAATTATATGATAACTGATTTATTAGAGCCACTGTCCAAAACAGTGGATTAGCTACTGAGTGTTAGCAACCCACCTGGCTGTTGATATTATGGAATGGTCACATACTCATAAGGGTTGGAAGAGATTTTGGAAGTCCAATCTCCTCTCCTAGGGCAGGAGCCCTCAGACTATCCCAGACAAATTATTGTCCAACCTTTATTTTTAAAAAAACAAAACAAAAACCCAGCGATGAAGTGCCCAGAATTGCAGGAAGCAAGTTGTTCCATGGCTTTGAAGCTCAGGAAATTACTTCTTCAGTCTGAACCTCTTTCTTAAAATAAAGCTTTTGTCTATTGATTACTGTCCTGCCATCAGGCACTAGAGAAAATTAATCCATACTCTCTTCTATGTGACAACTGTTCAAATATTGGAAGACAGTTTTCAGATCTTCCCTTAGCCTTATCTTCTTTCGGTTAAATGTACTGAGTTTTTAAATCACTTTTCCTAAGATTTAGCCTGCAAATTCCTTTCTGTCTTTGTGGCTCCACTCTGCATGCTACTTCCTCAATATCTTTGTACTGGGGCAACTAAAATGACACAATAGTCAAGCCGTGATCTGACCAGTGCAGTGTAGAGTGAGATTATCACTCCCTATGACCTCAACTTTATTTCTTTCTTGATGCAGCTCAAGATTGCATTGGATTTTTCGGCAGCTTCAAAATATGAATGGCTTGTGTTTAATCTATGATTTGTCAAGAGACCCAAATCCTTCTAATGACCCAGGCACCACCAATATTGTATGTGTATATCTGATTTTTTCCTACTGAAGTGCGGAACCTTACATCTCTCACCAATGAACTGCATTTGATTATTATGTATTAATGAAATTTGCCTATTTCACAAAAAGCAACTCTGGGCAGTGCACATTTTGGTTGTTGTTATTGTTGGAAAAGGCCCAATGTTACCTTTTAAATAAGATCCTTTTAAATCCTATCTTCTGGGGTATTAACATCCTTATATACCCATACCCCCAGCTTTCTGATGTCTGCAAATATGCTGAGTATCCATCTTTTCTATCTCGTTATCTAAGTAACATATAAAAACACTGAAGACACTGGAGCCAGGACTGAGACTAGAGATACCCACTGAACAATTTCTTCTATGGAGACATACTGTAAATGCATTAAGGACAGAGGTGGTATTCAGCAGGTTCTGGCCAGTTCTGGAGAACCAGGAGCAGAAATTTTAAGTAGTTCAGAGAACTGGCAAATACCACCTCTGACTGGAGATTTTACAGTATCCTTCCCCTGCCATGCCCCCCCCAAGCCACACCCACTGAACTGGTAGTAAAATAAAAATTGAATCCCATCACTGATTAAGGGTCACATATTTGGTACAGTTGCTTAGCCAACTGCAAATCCATCCATTTTATGGAGAAGGAAGCTATGGTTAAATGTGTTTAATGAGCTGCTGAAGTTTTGTAAATAAACTACATCCACTACATTCCTTGGCCTACTAATCTAGTCACTGTGTCAAAAACAGCAGTAAGATTTGTCCAGCATGAACGAATTTTAATAAAGCTATGCTGGCATCTAGTCATCACTTTGTTTCATTCTAAGTACTTGCAAATGCACGTTCAATGATCTTTTCTAAGAT
The DNA here is from genome assembly GCA_004319985.1 of Emydocephalus ijimae. Lineage (NCBI taxonomy): Eukaryota > Metazoa > Chordata > Lepidosauria > Squamata > Elapidae > Emydocephalus > Emydocephalus ijimae. The sequence continues at coordinate 20,815 of BHEV01062898.1, read as the reverse complement.
TTTCCCAGGCATTGATGTTAGGTTGATTGGCCTGTAGCTCTTTTTTTTTTAATTCTTTCATCTCCCCAGTAGGTCTACTCCATGATGTTTTAAAGATTATAGTTAGTGCTTCTGAGAATGCATCTGCTAGATCCTTTAACACTTGGTATGTAAACTATCCAGCCTTGGTAAGTTGGATTCATTCAAACTATATCTCACCTTTTTTGGAATCTGTTTTGACCCCAGCATTTATTTTTGCTTCCCATGATGCATCTTCAGGTTGGACTACTTTTTACACACACACACACACACACACACACGGAGGGAGGGGCAGAGAGTTTTGGAGAGAGAAAAAGAGAGAGAGATAGAGAGAAAGAGTGGGGGAGAGAGAGATATGGGGAGGGGGAGAGAGAGAGAGAGAGAGAGAATATGAATGAATCCCCAGCAAGAAAAGTCTGAGCTTATATCTTCCTAAAAGCTTGTGTGCTATTTATACATGATTAAACACATTCATGGGAGACTACCCCAAAAAACGGAGATGTTTCTAGCTTGTATGGAGTATTTTGTTTCCACACTGGTGAAGCAGGGCAAACAAGGAAGTTGTTTTAAGTGGTAGCTAATAATCCATGGGTACCTCCAGTCTATTTTTTCAAGTACATTTGTTCTGTGTAACTTGCACAATTCTGAGTGCCTGGCAAAGTGCCTTAGTCCTTTCAATGTGTGCGAGCAATTTAAGCTTCCCTCCCTTTTGGCACTTCAATACTGAACCTGCCATGTTAAACAAAGCCATAAACACACATTTCAGTGTAATGTAGGATTTTGGGAAATAGGCATCCAAAGAAGCCTGCTTTTCCTATTATTTCCTGAGGCTGTTATATATAGGGTCAAAGAACAAGCCACGCTTATTTTTCCTCCAATACCTTGATGTTCTTTCAATTTTGGGGGAGATTATAGTTTACAGCATTGCTTACTACCAAATGCCCATTTTTTACTTGCCAGAGGTTAGGAGTTGCAATGAGGAGAGAGGAAAATCAGACACCTCCTGCATTTTATTCTTCCTGTAGATTAAAATTTCAAATACTTTATATTATTATGCTATAATCTTCCATAGTCTTTAGGGTTCTCCAATAATTTCTCATCAAACAACCACTTTTTCAGCTATGACCTTTTGCATAAATACGAGTGTGATTGAGGACTAGGGCAAACTCCCCGTCTCTCAAAGCCCCTTTCCATATTTATTTTATTGCTTCTTCTTGGGGCTGCCTTTTTATTTTATTTTATTTATTTATATCCTGCCTTTATTATTTTTAAAAATAACACAAGGCAGATAACATATTCAACACACCTTCTCCTCCTATTTTTCTCCTACAACTACCACCCTGTTGGGCAAAGAGAGAGAGATTAGCCCAAAGTCACACAGCTGGCCTTCATAGCTAAGGTGGAACTTGAACTCGCGGTCTCTGGCTTTCTAGCCTGGTGCCTTAACCACTGCACAAAACAGCTCTTTGAAAAGCAAATGGAAAACAGAGGATACAATCTGGCTCAAAGTTGGTGATTTCAAAAATAGATCATTGTTTAAAACGGCTTTAAAAGCTACACTGAATGTTCAAGATGTCTTTCTTTCAGTACAGGTTGACCAGAATATAAGCCATGAGAAAGTGGGTTCACAGTCCCTATGCCCAGAGGTGGTATTCTTCAGGCTCTGACCAGTTCTGGAGAACCAGTAGCAGAAATTTTGAGTAGTTCGGAGAACCAGAAAATACCACCTCTGACTGGCCCCGCCCCCATCTATTCTCTGCCTCCCGAGTCCCAGCTGATCGGCTGGGTCTTCTTTTGTTGCCCTGCACAGGAGAACAGAGCTGGAAAGCAGGTTAGTAGGGTGGGGAGGGAATGGGGATTTTGCAGCAACCTTCTCCTGCCATGCTCACCAAGCCACACCACGCCCACCAAGCCACGCCCACAAAACCGGTAGTAAAATTTTTTGAATCCCACCACTTCCTATGCCTCACTTTCCACCCCACCACGCACTGTTTCTAGATACCCAAATCTAAGAAAAGTTTCCTTCCATTCCTCTTCACACCCTTTTGCCCTTCTTCCCCATCAAAAATCAAGGATGTTGTTCTAAATCTCCTTGGCATCAAAATGTCACAGCACACAGAGAGATTAAAATGCTATAAAGAGAAAAAAGGAAACCCTTTTGTTATAATTACCAACCCTTTGCTGCAGCAGCAATGGGGGTGGGGAGTAGGGCTGAGAATAAGAATGGGAAGGAGAGTTAAAAGAAGAAGAAGAAACAGACTAAAATTTTAATAGGAAGCACTGCATTTAATTTAACAACACATTTTTTCAATTACCAGAATAATTGTTTTTTTCATAAAATGAGTTTCCATAAAGGGAGTCATTTTCTTTTGTTTTTTTTTTATTATTCATTTGTGCAACATATTTGAGGCATAATTTTCTGGCTCTGGGGTGGGGGGCACGCATCTGGGTAAACAGGGCTACGTGTGCAGGCACAGATGTATGTGTCTGTAGCTCGACCCCCCAAATTCCTGAGAGCTGCTCAGATGGATTTCAGAGTAACATTTTAGAAGCTATTGCTGTAAAGACAATTCGGTGCAAGCTGTTCGCTGTCTGCCAGTGCCAATTTCTAAAAGGGCCTTTGACCTGTGTGGTTTACACTGAAATGTTTGCAACATACCATCTTCCTGTCGAGCTAAAAGTGATATCAGCTTGAAGGAGTCTCCTACCACAATTAACCATGGAGGACACAAAAGGCTGGAGTACAACACAAACCATTGCCCTTTGTGCTGTGCACACACAGTACTCTCCAGTATTCTGTTCAATTAAAGTAGGCTTTGCAGAGTCCCTTTCAGCCTGTAATTCATGCAACGTAAGTGTATATTAAACGAATCCCTCATTTTCATTATGAGCACCAACAGAGGAAATTTAAAAAGAAAAAGAAAATTATATTTAAAAATAATTGAGAAAAGGCTAGGCTCCCAAGAGTCATGGAACCAGAAGCAAAAATGGTATGCATGTATGTTTCACAATGTAAGTCAAGACCCAAGTGTATTTATTCTTTGCACAATTAGATTTGGTAAGTGAACTTAGTGGAGCTTTGTAAAATTATCACATAGGCTAAGAGGCTGAATCAGGGTAGCGAATGCACAAAATCCATTAGAGAAGGAGATAAGATCTCAGATTCTCAGACACTGCTGCTAGAAAAAACTCTGCATTCCAGATCTTTTACGTCACTTCTTTTATAGGGCTCCAGGAGTGTCTCATATCTAAGCACTTCACTTACAGGACAGGCAAAGCCAAACTGGAATTTCACTTGGGAGTTTTGAATGGGATGGAGATCCCAAACTAAATTCTTATATAATTTTAAAGAAGCCACTGTGGCAGTAATGAAGGTAGAATGTTTTATTTAACCTCCATTTTCAATGCCATTTTAGAACTACAAGCTTTCTAAAGTTGATGCCATCCCTAACAGAAAAAAGAAGTTTGGATAAAATGCAGGACATAGGAGAAAGGGAAAGTTCAAGATAAGGAAATTTGTTTCCAGATGACGATGATATTTTTATTCATTAAAAATGAAACTCAACTGAACATTTAAAAATGTATCACAAATATGCTGATGGTTGATCTGGGTTGCTGTCAGCATCCTAGGCACAGAACAAGTATCTTTTTAAAATGTATGATGTTCCGAGTAAGTGCAGTTTTTTACAGTTCCGTTGGTGTTATTCCAGGAAGCTGAAATTTCTTGATTTATTTTATAAAATTCTTGGACATGGTGCCAAGTTCCTGATGACAATAGGTATTGTTGTCACATGCTTCAACCATAAACGCGTAGATCGCAAACTGAATTCTTATATAACTTTAAAGAAGTCACTGTGGCAGTAATGAAGGTAGAATGTTTTATTTAACCTCCATTCTCCATGCCATTTTTAGAATTGCAAGTCCTTAAAGCTGATGCCATCCTAAAGGAAATTTGCTTGTAGATTATTATTATTATTATTATTAATTATTATTATTATTCACCAAAAAAACAACAGTATACACAGCAAACAAGATAACTATGCTGGGGTTCGTATCACAAATCACTAGTCGAACACTTCCCAAGTGTTTAGGACTGCGTGATATATCAGCGTATTATGCGAACAGATCCCAGTAAGGTGGTCTTCTGCAGTTGACCAATGGTGATTTTGTCAGTGCCAATTGTTTTTAAATGCTTGCCTAGGTCTTTAGGCATAGCACCCACTGTGCTGAGTACCACTGGAACCACCTGCACTGGTTTATGCCAGAGTCTCTGCAGTTCGATTCTCAAGTCCTGCTATCTGGTGATTTTTTCAAGTTGTTTCTTGGTATGACAATGTCGATGATCCACTTATCATCATCATCTTTTTTATTGTATCCAATGTTCTTGATTGACAAAAATCTGGGGGCCCTTTACTCACAAGGTTTATAGTATTCATGCTGCTAGTGTACGCCAATAGTGCAAGATAAGATATATGTGATAATAAAAGTGTTTTGGCAACTAATAGAGACCTTTATGTGTGTATAATGCCCCTTCCCCCCCACAGACATACACAGATACACTCTCTCCCAATATGATATTTGGTCAAAGAAAGAGGCCAGGAATGAATAGATTATAACTTTCTACTTTTTCAACAGAAAGAATTATGTTTTATTTTTACAATGGTTGAGATATTTTTTTAAAAAATCATAATCCACCCACAATATACAAATAGGATACCAGAAAATCTATGTATAATTGGATTATTTTTAAGGAGAAGATAAAAATTGGAGAAATCTAGAGTTTGAAAAATAACTGCATTTCAATCTCTTTATTAGTCTGAGAAATACAATTTACATTGGTTTGAGTTAAAAATGTGACCCGACATGTCCCATCTTTAGAAGAGACTGTGCTGTGGGTTGGGCGATAATAAGTTCTGTCTTTACAGGAGTTGCAATATTAGTACAAGGGAGGATGATTATTTAAATTGTTGTAGATTTCAGTTAAAATGCATTTCAGTTAACATTTCCTTTAAACAGTAGAAATACGGCCATATGATGGTCTTGTAGATTGCATTGGAAAACTGACATTAAAACATGAGCAAAACAGGCCATCAATGACGTAACTGGAATCAATAGACTTGGAAAAATTTAAGATAGAGGCAGATTAAATGGGGATTAAGGCGAACCAGAGCTAAAAATGAAGTAATCTTGGCAAACCACAATCTATGTACCAATAAATGTCTTACCATGTCTGCCCAGGCAAAAGAAGGGAAACACTGAGAACATGACTTCACAAGTTTTCAGACAATCCAAGCAGGTATACTACAAACTAGAATTTTTGACTGCTTTTGCACCAATTCTAGACAGATCCAAGGAGCTAACTACTGTACATGTTTCACCAACTCAAACATGTTTAATTCAAAATCAGTTTTTAATCATGAAAGCTATTTTAGGAAAGAGGATTTAGAGCAGAGAAGATTCTTTCCTATGACCACAATTTGACACATCTAATTTGCCTTTTTCCCATTGACTTTGTGCTTTGAGGGAGGCAGTGGAGATGACCAAAAGGCATGGGGTTGCAGAGGGAATGAAGTAGGGATACATGTACCTTGGGCAGCTGTAGGCAGCTGAATGTGACTTCTTAGCAGTGGTGTGTATGTTACCATTTTCAGCCGAACCAGTCGTAAAAAAAAAGCCTCCGAGGATCAGCTGAGAGGAGTGAAAAAAACCTCAGATGATCAACTGAGAGGAGAAAGAAGAGAAAAGCGCAGGATCGGCCTCCCCATTCGCCCCTGCGCTTTTCTCTTCTTTCTCCTCTCTCAGCAGATTGGGGCCACAGGCTTCAGCTGGTGTGGGGAAAACAGTGCGCACAATTACTGAACCGGTCGTGGAACAGATAGGATCCCACTGCTCCTCCTTAGCCTCTACTTCCAGCTGTTCATTGGCTGAAGACTCTGCTGGAAACAATAACCGACTGCAAATACAGCAGGAGAGGAACATTGTAGAGCATAGCCTGATTGCCATTCTCAAGCCATGAAGGCAGGGAAGGTGGGTCTCCTTCTGCCCAGAATTTGGTTTGATTTGGTGTTGGAGATGGGAACTATGGGAATGGCATAGAGAAAGGCTGAGGGACACTTTGTATGATGCCATTATCAAGAGGCGTTATGCCACTGCAATTACAGTGCTGCTTCCACCTGCTTGGTCCTTGCCTTGTTAACATGTCCTTACCCTTCAGTGGCCTTTGCACAGCTGTAATGTGGGTCCTGCACATCAGGGCATAGTTCTGGCCTAACAGCAGCAGCAACTCCCCCTTTTGCAGAATCCAGTTGTCCTCCCAATGACAAGGTGAATCCAGATCCTCCAAAATTAGCATTGGCATGTTGCTGGTTGAGACACGGCCTGGACAACATCCCAGTCTTTCAATTACTCTCTGCCTTATCTTGCTGTAACTTTAAATGGCTCATCATAGTCATTCAAAGCAGCTGCTCAGGCTTCCCTTCTCAGCTGGCTGTTGCACATTTTGCTTTCTTGGTCTGCTGCATTCTCCCAATGAAGTAAGATTTCCCTTCTGCTAAATATAGCTTATTTGGCCAGATCATATGCGAGTCTTACTTCCTAGCCACGGCCTCCTTTGGCTCAGTTCACAGCTCCATTCACCCCAGCCCATAGACGACTGCCAAACCTCCTCCACTGCTTTCAAGAATCTCAAATGCCTGTTCCTTTTTAAAACATCAGCTGGGAAGCTCAGGATGCAGCAAGGGGAAAACAAGCTTTCATCTTCTGGGACTCAGAAGCAGCTGGTATTGCTCAAACTGCATGCTGAGGAACCATGTGCCTGGCACATACTGCATGAGTGCATATGAAGCTGCAGAGGCCTGCCCACGGAACAGAAACAATGATACACAAATGCACTTCAAGCACTGGTGTGCAGTTATACAGCAGCGAAATCCTGATACAATCTGGGAAAAAGAAATCATTTGAAGGCTGACAGATATTGGCTCCCTGGCAGGATCTGTACCAGAGACTTTTTCTCAGGGACCAATATGCTGAAATGTTTAACAAAAGAACTGGATCTTTTAATGGAACATTATGTAAACTGTGCATAATGTGATCTAGTGCCACATATCTGCCTGCAGGGTTCGAGTTTACCCTTAATTACAGAGGTGGATTCAGTGACTTATAGTCCAACCTCTCTTACAGGTTTGTTTGGGGAAAATGATCGGAGGAGTGGTTTGGGTGCTGACTTGAATTCCTGGAGGAAAGGCAGAATATAAATCCAACAGATAAATAATGAGAGAAGCAGAAGGATTGGAGCATCACGTATGTGCCATTTCTATTTGCAGAGGGAATATGCTAGAAATACAAGTAGTCCTCAACTTACAACTGGTTGCTTAATGACTGTCTGAAGTTACAACGGACTTAAAAATGTTACATACATCCTGTTCTTGGGGTTGCAACTGCTGCACCACCCTCATGGTCACATGATTACATCTGAGCAACTGGCTCATATCATGTAATCCTGTGATAACATTTGTAAGGAGAAGACTAGGCTGAGCATGAGGGAGGGTAAAGCATGTCATTAGTCTTGAGTCCCTTCGTGCCCACAAGAGATCTATGTCCAACCTACCTTGAATTCCACTGAATCTTCCCTAATGCCAATTTGCTTTGACCATTAGTCGTTCAGGTTCTTGCAGAGACCTTAAGCTTGCAATAAACCCTTATATTCATCTGAACTGTCTTGACTCCTGATTTCATGCACTTGACCAACATTTTGCTATGTTTTGCCATTTTCCAGCAAAGAACCATTGAATAAGCTGGATTTGGATTTACAATCATGTGATTTGCTTAGCAACCAATGTAAAAACAGTCATAAAATCAAGTGTGTGACATATGGTGACTGGTCTTAGGACTGCAGCGGGTTACAACCAAAATTCTGGCCTCACTTGTAGTCATAAGTTGAGGACTAACTGTATCTACAGCAGTGCAATCTCCATGCAGTAGGAGAAAGGGCAGGGGGAGGGAAGACTAATCCTGTCACGTTATTAGTAGCTAGCAATAGCACTTAGAGTTATGTACCGCTTCACAGTGCTTTACAGCCCTCTCTAAGTGGTTTACAGAGTCAGCATATTGTCCCCAACAATCTGGGTCCTCATTTGGAAGGATGGAAGGTTGAGTCAACCTTGGGTAAGTCAGGCCTGAACTTCAGGCTTTGGACAGAGTTTGTCTTTTTGCTGGTAGAGGCACCATGAGCTGGTCTTTCGCTGTTTCCGAGATGGTCCCCATGGGCCAGATCTAAGCACCTCACAGGCTGGATCTGGCCCGCAGGCCTTGAGTTTGACACCCCTGTACTAGAGCAATGTTTCTCAACCTTGGCAACTTGAAGTTGTGTGGACTTCAACTCCCAGAATTCTTCAACCAACACTGCTGTACCACCATCCGGTTAAGCTGTACTTCAAGAAAAAGGGTGGCACTATAGTTAGTGGTGTAAAAGAAGGACCACTGCTTTCTCATTTGCTATACCTCCTCTCCTGTTTAATAGAGAAGTGAGGAAAAACATGACAAACTAGATTCTCTTGCTTTCAAACTGCTCTCACTGGAAACAGTTTCACACACACACACAAATATCAAGGAAAACCACAATTACACACACAAAAAAACCTCTACCAATAAATTAGAATATTTGTAGCTCAGGGTTGAAATGAGGGGTCCTGTTGCTCTCTGAGCTTGGTTACTTTCTTGCAGACATATTGATGATATTATATCATCAGTGAACAAAATGTCTTCAAGAAAACCACCAAGCCCAGAAAACACCAAAGGCCCCTCAGACAATAAGCTGTCTTAAAGGGGAAAAGAGAAAGTACCGGGAGAATGGATTTTGTATGTGCTGGGTGGGCCAATGAGTGTATATGTTCAGTACAATGAGATGGATTTCAAAATCAAGTTATCCTGCTGTCATCTAGAATCCACTAGCTTTTATTTAACGGTGTGTGTCTAGCACATAAAGCAAATTAAAATGGTGTAGTCGCACCAGTGTCCTGGAATAAGTCATCTTGCAGAGACTTTTAACCAAGTCTTAGGGCATCCTATCACATGGGGATTGTACCTATGTCTTCTCCTGGACACAACTCAGCTGGGATGGCACCAGCCGCAAACCTGGGTGGGATTAAATGTAAATAAGCTCCACTTGCTTTTCATCCCCAGAGAGCAAGATGCTTTTCACCCCCCTGTGGTTCAGCACTGGTGGCAACTTGTACTCCAAGTTCAGCCAGAGGAAAAAAAGTCTCATGGGGATTACTGATTTGACATGATGGGAAAGAACGTACTTTCTCCAGTTAGTAATTTCACTTTTTTTTCTTGTTGGTAATGAAGGGAAATTGCTGTATCATGGAGTACAGGAAGCCAAGGGAGGGAGGGAGGAGAATTGATAAACAGGGTGACCAGCAACATATTTTGGATTGGAATTGGTGAGAATGGGGTGGGGTAGACAAGGGTGGCATTAGACAATAATGAAGGTGATTTAAGGAAGGAATGATAATGTGACTGAGGTCAGTCTGTGGGTTGTAAGAAGACATGTTCAGTTGGATAATCAAGGTCCAGATAGTTTACACATTATAAACTTAAAACAAACCAGAGCATTCAGTTAGAAGCATGGGAAAAATCAATTCTAGCCTTGGCATATATTTTACCCTCAGAAACAAACAAGAAATATTGCTTTTAAATGCCTTTATTTGTACACATGTTCCCTGAAATTACACTATATTCTTTGATTCCAGGATGCAAAGATTTTAATTTGGGGGTGATTACTCTCTTTTATATGGGGAAGTATTTGTAAATACTTAATTTGCAAGCAAAAACAATGCAGCAGGCTCAACCAGTTCAGGATTCTATTATCAGTAGCATCTGTAGACTGGGTCATCCATTTTGAAATCTTCTTGTGGATGCCCATAGCACCCATATATAGCAGTGAGCCCTTCACTGTTATAACTACAGATTGTCTTGTGTGAACCAGCCAATGTATACAAAAACCCAATAAGCATGTCATATTTTAATCCAACAAATGAATTCAAACAATGTAAGGTGGCTTAACTGGATAGAGGAGGACTTTCTTGGTTGTATCACTACACTTGTGGAACCTCTTCTATGAGTTTTTGCGCACAACTAGACCAGTAGGTAGGAGTTGTGGCAATGATTCAGCCTCTTCAGTTAGAAGATAAAGGATGGGAGATCATGTACAGAAAAGTGAAGGAGTCTCAAAGCAGTGGAGCAGGAAACCCTTTTGTCAAGGATAGTGTTAAGAAATTTAGCTCTGATTTTGAGAAGGAGGAGGCAGAGGTGAAATCAGAGGTGGTATTCAGCAGGTTCTGACCAGTTCTGGAGAATTGGTAGCAGAAATTTTGAGTACTTCGGAGAACTGGCCAATACCATCTCTGACTGGCCCCGACCCCATCTATTCTCTGCCTCCCGAGTCCCAGCTGATTGGCTGGATCTTCTTTTGTTGCCCTGCACAGGAGAACGGAGCTGGAAAGCAGGTTAGTGGGGTGGGGAGGAAATGGGATTTTGCAGTAATCTTCCCCCAGGAGTGGGGAGGGAATGGAGATTTTGCAGTATTATCCCTCCCCTGCCACATCCACCAAGCTACACCCACAGAACCGGTAGTAAAAACTTTTGAATCCCACCACTAAGTGAAATGATTATTTGGCCAGGGAAAACAGAGAACCTGAGAAAGAGATTCAGAATAATCCTGCCCTGACCTTGTTATGCAGTGAAGGCTTTTGACAGACTTTCAAGATTTGCTAATCTACTCTACTACAACCCAGGAGCATTCCTGAAATCTTTTGACCTGACCTCCCTTGAAGGGCTGAGAAGTTATGAAGAAGCAGCAGATGTCATTGATGCTTTGCTGCCAATCTCATGCATCATGAGAAACGTATCAAGGCTAGAGGTAGGGCATTCCCTAAATGTAGGGGCCCACACAATTCAGCCAGTTCAGTGGAAGTTTGCTTTCAGAAGTGAGATGAAGATATTTCCATTTATTTTTATGCTTGCCAATCTCTGAATTATTTTTATTATTGTTGTTGTTGTTTGTTTGTTTTTACAAATAAGCAAATCTTTCAGAAACATTAAATGATAATGAGTATTTATAATCTTACTTATAATGGTTAGACTGTGCTTTTCAAAATGTCAACTGATTGCTGTATTTATTTTTGATAGAAAACCAGGAAAACATTTTTAAACACAAACACCTAAGAAAAAGGATAAGCAAATATACATTCCTGTGTGTTCTACCTATTCAAACCTCTTTATGCATGCACGTATGAAGTTCCATTTTATTCCTTCTTCATGTGCAGATAGCACAAATGGAAGAACAAAGCAATAAATTTAGACCCATTTTAATAATAGAAGGCAACCAGATAAGTTCAGAAAGACAGATGGGTCAGTGCTTCCCAACATTGGCAAAGTTCAAGATAATCTGAAATTCAATCCCCCAAATTCCTCAACCAGAATTCTGGGAATTGAAGTCCAGATATCTTAGAGTTGCCAAGTTGAGAAAGACAGCTCAGGGATCAGGTCCCACTCTCAGCTTTGGTACAACTGTCTATTAAGAATATGTGTGATATATGAGGAACCTCGATGGCACAGTGGTTAGAGTGCAGTACTACAAGCTACTCCTACTGCAATTTGGCAGATTGAATCTCACCAAGCTCAAGGTTGACTCAGCCTTCCATCCTTCTGAGGCGGGTAAAATGAGGACCCAAATTGTTGGGGGCAATAGGCTGACTCTGTAAACCACTTTGAGAGGGCTATAAAGCACTATAGAGCGGTATATAAGTCTAAGAGCTGTATTCCCCCAATGGATTTGGGAGGCAAAGATTGTTCTTCTTATCCATTCAGAGGAACATTCATTTCCAAGAAGTGTGCTACTGGATAAGTGAGTAGTAGATCTCAGCCAGAGTTATCTGCTTCCCTTGCCCTTTACTGCATGGCAGGCCAAGCAGTGCTCAATGCAAAGGGCATGCTGGGCCAGTGGTCCTATTAAATAATTGGATGCTCAGCCTCAATGTGGGGAAGAAGCAGGTGGGAAGGTAAAGGCAGGGCACAAAAGCTAAGGCCAGTAGCATGCTGGGCCTTGTATTCACGCTGGGGCTGGAGAAGCCTTGCATTGTATATGCTACATTTTCTGCTTGTTAAATATCAGCATGTGGTTAGGAGACATGAATGTTTCATCAGCTGTTGGGGAAGAACCTCGGCTGATTAAATGGCACAGGCTGGGGGGTTAGACATGCAAACAAGGACTGGTATGTGTGTGAATGGGTGCTGGAAAGTACTGTGTGATAAAGAGCACCTGGGGCATTCTATTGAAAAAAGATGTGCCGTGTGTGCATGTGCACTCATGAGAAATGCAGAGAAGGATGGTTGTATACAAAATACTCAAGTTAGGCCATGTGCTCTGCAGGTGAGTAAGAGCTCCAGCTATGAGGAATCTTACTACTATGGTTAGTGTCCTTTCTCCTAGATGCCTCTATGGCATTGAATGTTTTCCCTTGGCTGAGTCTTCCACCTGGCCAGCCTGCTGGCTTCCTCCATCCCATATATACCCATATATACCTTAGAATATATTGACTACTTTGGATATCATAATGATGCTATGTTGACATCCTTTAAACCTCAGTTTAGTACAGGTCTTTTGCCAGTGCCAGATTGACTGAGTAACAGAAAAATAGAATTGGAAGGGATCTTGGAGGTCTTCTAGCCCAATCTCTTGCTCAAGCAAGAGACCTTGTACTGTTTCAGACAAATGCTTATCTAAATCTCTTCTTAAAAATTTCCAGTAATTGAGCCACCCATAACTTCTGGAGGCAAGCCATTCTGACAGCTGCCCAGTGGTCAGAGATGCAGTGTGGCAACAATGGAAGAGGGTTTGTTAAAAATGATATGGTCTCGATATCAAATATGCAAGGTATGCCATTAAATAAACACAGGTGTTTGCAGAAAACAACAATGTACAAAAATTAAAGCAAGCAAAACTTTTGACACTGGCTCCTTCCATGCTAAGTGCCATAAAATAAAGGATATTACAGGGGGCAGCAATGGACCAGGATTAGTTGCTTGCCACTGTTCACATTACCATTTTCTTATCCTTTGAGGCCCTTCAAGGCTATGAATGGGATGCCAGATTGGGAACTCAAGGTCCAACCCTAACCATAAGAAACGATGCCGGATAAAAACAATGGCCTGCATGTGTAAAAATAGGAGAACAAGTCACCGTTCAAAGGCAGGAAGAGTAACGGACTATTTGATTCCGTCGTGAGTTGCCTTATAGTTGCCTAATCACACTATTCAAATTAGAGAAACATTCCTAGGTTAGATCAGCATGTTGGGCACAATCTACATGTATCACACACCGATGCCCAAGGAGAAGGACATTGGTAGCTATTGTCATCGAATACCGCAACACACTGCTGTAGAAAAACAATTTACAGGGTAGCAAAAGCACAAAGAAAAAAGTAATAAAGATGAAGTTCTTCCCCGAGGAACTTATGATATAAATATAAATTATCTTCCAGTTGGTTCCAGGGACTTCTGCGCAGTTTATATCAATGACAAAGGCACCTCATTTCTCTGAATATATCTGTAAAATACTCCTTCTAGACTTTAAATATTATGAGATAGATATTATTTCTCCATCTTTATTCACAAATATTTTTCTTCAGAATGGTCTTTTCTACTTTTGCTCCAAAGCACTATCTCTCCCCCACAAGGTTACATTGCAAGCACAGAAACTATATTATTTATTGGTAAATAAGCTTGCTACACCTGATGAGGACAAAACTCATCAATTTAGAGAATTTTCTGTCCCAAAAATTGGCCCTTGGCTTACCTTGAAAAAACTAAGCAGGTTAGATCTGGATTGTACTAGGATGCCCGGAACTGTAAGCTAAACTGTGAAGTTGGAAACATATCCTGGAAGAGAGCATAACATTTCCAAGAAGAAGAAAAATTCACCCCTCTACGCAGACTCATAGACATTAATTCAAGGGGTATTGACCTTTATTTTAGCAGAAGTTGGGTAATTCTTCAAACCTAATGGCAGAAGGCCATTGGGACGAACTGCAATATAGGGGTAGCAGGCTGTGCTATGAATAAAAAAGGACTGGTTCAAAACCTCTCTTTACTCAATAGCTCTTTTCAGAAGGAATTATTCTCTCAGCCCCAGTTCCCCTGCCTGCCCAGTGAAGGACTGACTGTATTACTCAACTACCTTTCAAGGCTGGGGTTAGTACTGAAATAAGGTATACTAAGCATTTAAACCTTTAAAACTTAGCCCCAAATCCTAATCATTACTGACACGCAAAATAAAGTTTATCTGGAGCTTTGCAAAATTACAATTTTTGTTAGCTAGAAAATGCAGATAAAGATGAAGGCTCCCTTTCTCCTTGTTAGGGACACTGACCTCAGTACAGAGCAATAGAGCCATATATGCTTCACAATTGATTGGAAAAGGTGGTTTGGACTTCACAAACTGTTCATTAAAGCTTCCTGTCCCTTCTCAGACTTCTGCATGAGCCTGGGGGGGGGGAGGGGGGAGAGGGGGTAAGGAACCACAGTTTTAAGGACCTGATTCATTAAAGCTGGCTCTCAAAGCAGCCACATTCCCTCGCCTCCTCACATCCCAGATTTCATGGAAGATTGAAAAATTCCAGCTTTAATTAACCGCAGAGAGGTTGCTGCACTTCCCATGAAATCCAAAGCACTTATTCGAAATAATTTTCAAAGCATGTGCTGCCCTACAAAATAGGAGTTGATCCTCTTTTCCATTCCTGCTTATGCCTATTTTAGACAATTATCAGGCTGACGGTATAACAGAGTTGGAAGGGACCTTGGAGGTCTTCTAATCCAACCCCCTACTCAAGCAGGAAACTCTATGCCATTCCAGACAAATAACAGGTATTAATTAAAGCAAACAATGAAATATGCTTTACTGCTACTTTTGACCCTTGGCAGAGGTCTTCTCCTAAATGTTCCAAGAAAAAGGAGTTGGTACTGAAAGAAAAACTCTATCTCTGCCTTTAAAATACAAGCAACATCTGTGGAATAAGCTAGCCATAGGGAAAGGCAGTTCTTACAATGAAGGAGCATTACCCAAATTGTTTATCTCACCCACCCTGGTGACATTCCAAATGCACAATTCAAAACTGTCATAGCACACAATGTCTTCACTCAATGGATAATTGACTGACGGAATTTATTGCCCCACGCTGTGGCCATTGTCACAGAAAGGACAGCATGGGAAGAGGATCAAACAAATGGACAGAAGGCAAAACTGCCTATGGCTAATTATTAAAAAGCCTTTGGGCTCAAAGGAAGTATCAAATCTTGGACACAAGAAACATGAAGCCACTCTGAGCCTCCTTGAAGCATGGGGTGGTTGCTGTGAAATGCCAAACCTGAATAGCCCTTGATATGACCCAGGAAAGTTCTTCTTATGTTGAAAGGGCTACCTAAAATTCTCAGGCGAGACCTTTGATGTTGAAATGAGGCAGGGAGAATAGAGGCTTAGCTCCATCCTTACTTAGTACTTTTTCTTCAGTTGGGTTTACATGTTGCCTTGAGCTGTAATACAGTTTAATTTTGGCTTGCCACAATGTCTGTACTCTACCAACAAGCCATGATGTTACCTGATGTGGTATCTCCCTCCCTAAATGGTAGGGGCATACAAAATAGTAAGCAGCATAAAATCTAATAAATTAAAAAATGAAGTTTTAAAAATTGCACAGCTAACAATTTAACTGCTTTAACAATTTAACAATTCTCTGGTACCTTTAGTGACGTTACACAGCCCTTTTGGCTCAGCAAAATTGTTGAACATCCTCAACACTCAGGCAACCAACCAGATGAAAACACTGGTTGCAGCCACTAACTCATGCTCATAATGGAGCTGGCACTCAATCTGGCAGAAAAATGGGGTGTCTTTAAAGATGTTATATGACCCTTTTGGCTCAGCAAAATTCCAGCAACTGCAAAGAAGAAAAAGATTTAAAATGACTGAAGACTGTCAAAGAAAGATGCTAAACGACAACAACAACAAAAAGGAAATTATTTTTTTATTCTTCTCATTTGTATTTCCAGTGGATGGATTTTGGGTAAAGCAATGACAGACTTAAGATGAATCTTTGTTTTCCTTTCTCTATCGCAACTTTAATGTCCTTCTATCTACTTTCTATACTCATGCCAAATGTGACGGGTGGCTGTGTACATATGTGAATATGTCTGAACGCTACCTCTGCCTTTATGTGGTTGGAAGCTTTGCATTTTTCATTCTTACTTGAATAATTCACCCTTCTACCTTGGTGGGAAACCTTGTAGTTAGTCTCTGTGTTTATTTCAATACTTTTCTGCTGAATTCTGTACATGTTCTATTAAAGTGAAGGCCTTTTGAATCTTCCCACTGACTTACTCCTATTTCTGATCTCTCCTGAGTTCCTTATAGATTGTAAAAGCATTTTGATCTCCTTGCTTGCCACCTCCTAACTGTTCTCACTCCATGTTTTTTTTTAATCACCTTCTTGCAATCAGTCAAACATTTTGCCTGCTATATTAGGTTCCTTTTTTCAAGTTATTAAGATGTGTTAGCTTAAGATTTCTGCTGGCTTTTAGACTTTTAACTGCTTAAGGTTTCTGTGTCGGTCTTTAGATTGTTGATTGTGGTGACAAAAAAAGTAAGTAATTATTTGATTGCCTTCTATGCCTTTATCCTCAAACAGTCTTTAAGAAAATGTAGGCTTCAAATAGGAACATTTAGCCAAACTGCATCAACCATGCAGCAGAATTTGACAGCCATGTCCGGATGGAGAGAGAGCTCTGTTTGCTTTGTGACAGTGCCAGACAGCCAATGAGAAATGAGGGATTCTTGCCTTGATCCTAAGGTCAGTGGATGAAAAGGAAGTGGAGGGAAAGGCTTGGAACATGTTTAGTAAAATCATTTGTCAGCATCAATGAGGGTGATATTTGCCCCATCCTCAGTGCCCCTTCCCCAAAATGGCACATTTAAAGCCATGAACAGAACAGCAAAACTAAAAAGGCAATTTAACTGAGTCCTATTTACCTTTCCAGATATAGAGCTGAACCTTTCTGTAGGTGTATGAGGTGCAGTAGCTTGCAAATTTAAAATCTGAGCAGAAAGTAATCAGTATATAGATTTTCCCTCACTTTTTTTTAAAAAAATCATACCCTTCCAAACTTTTCATTATAAAATGACTATGACTATCTGCAGAAGCATGATATGTAAGAATCAGAATGTAAGAATCAGAAAATTTCAGATCAAGGTGTGTGTCGCTATTCCCATGATGGAAAGAGAGCAGGCTTGGCAGGCAGACACAGCCTTCTGAGCAGCCAGGAGTTAAAACAGCTTCTCTTTGATGGAAAGTGGTAAAATTGCAAAATAAAATGAGAGAGAGAGAGAGAGAGAGAGAAAGCTGCTTTCATACTGCTCTAATCTCCCTCGCTCAGGCAAAGCACCACAGGCAAAATCTAACTTCTGTAAATATTTGCTAAAGCAGGAGAAGATGCTAGAGGGGAGGAAGTTGTTTAATTTTGGCACATTTGTTAAAAGTGTGAACATTAAAAGGAGAAGCAAGGAGCAGCTTCCTAGCAGGGTTGGGGATGGGGAGCATTTCATACAGAACTAGAGGATTAGCTTCAAAGAAAGGTTTTATTTGCCGTCAATTTTCCTTCATGATTTTTACAGTGTATGAAGTGTGTATGTGTGTTGGGAGGTAAGTGTACACATGTGCAAGTGTGTGTGTTCATAAATGTAAATTTAAAACAATACAGGTAGTCCTCGACTTATGCCGACAATTGAGCCTAAAATGTATGTTGTTAAGTGAGACATTTGTAAAGTAAATTTTGCTCCATTTTACGATCTTTTTGCCACAACTGTTTTCAGCGAATCAGTGTAGTTGATAAGTTAGCAATAAGGTTGTTAAGGGAATGTGACTTCCCCATTTACTTTGCTTGTCAGAAAGTCGCAAAAGGGGGATCACTGCAGTGTGAACCAGTTACCAAGCATCTGAATTTTGCTCACATGATCACGGGGATGCCACAAAGGGTGTAACTGTGAAAAACAGCCATAAGTCACCTTTTCAGTGCTGCTGTAACTTTGAATGGTCGCCAAATGTTGTAAGTCGAGGACCACCTCTATACAAAAATCTTTTGGGAAACTGCAAGTGTTCCCATGCCACATTTTGGACCTGCTTGATCAGTATCCCCATAAGTAAAGATTCCTTTACTTTCTTTGCTGGTTTTCCCAGCTGCAAGGTATGGCTGTGAAAGTTGGACTGTAAGGAAGGCTGAGTGCCAAAGAATTGAAGGCTTTGAACTATGGTGCTGGAGAAGAGTCCTGCAAGTCCCTTGGACTGCAAGGCGGTCAAACTGGTCAGTCCGAGAGGAGATCAACCCTGACTGCTCTTTAGAAGGCCAGATCCTGAAGATGAAACTCAAATACTTTGGCTACCTAATGAGAAGGAAGGACTCACTGGAGAAGAGCCTAATGCTGGGAACGATGGAGGGCAATAGAAGAAGGGGACGACAGAGAATGAGGTGGCTGGGTGGAGTCACTGAAGCAGTAGGTGTGAGCTTAAATGGACTCTGGGGGATGGTAGAGGAAAGGAAGGCCTGGAGGAAAATTGTCCAGGAGGTTGTGATGGGTTGGACATGACCTAGCAACTAACAACAACAAAGATTCCTTCTGTTATGTACTGGGCATGGGTCAAAATAACTGGAGACAGTTTTTGAATGGTGAACTTCAGCTCTTTATTTGCATAGTGACTTGAATAACAACAACAGTGAACTCTGCCTTATATAGGCATCTCTTGTACGTTTCAATCAATAACGAGCTAGGAATGCTAGCTCTTTTAACCAATAGGAACTCTTAGTTAAGGACCAATCAGGTTCGTTAGAGCTGACCAATCCTGGTATAGCCGCCTAACAGCCAATCAGGAGTGCAGGGCCAGAACCCTGCACCTTACCTCAAGCTCCGACTTTATTAATTTACTGTATACACAACACCCCTTCCCCCTGGCTTCTCAAATCCGGTATAGTTACGTAGTCCTTCAAATAGGACGGTTGTCTTTTGAATCTTTTAGATTTCCGTTGGATTGGCTGATTGCAATCCTGTTGAGGTAGTTCATTGTTTAGCAGCGATTCTGCTTCAGGTTCAGAGTTTATTTCTTCCTCGTTTCCTACATTATTCTCTATTCCCTGAGGTGCAATTGTTTCCTCTTCTTGCCCCATTTCTTGTGTGTCGCTCACGTCGTCGTTCCCTTCGAGCAGGTTCCCTGGAACTTCCTCATCTTCTGTATTCTCCCCCCCTCAGTTTGGTCATAGGGGAGCTGTTGACTGCTTGGTGCAAGTCGTGACCGCAATTGGTCGATATGCCGTTTGTACAGTTTATTATCCAGGCATTGCACTATGTAGGATCTGGGGCCGGTTACACGTACTACTGTCGCCTCTATCCATAAAGGGTGGCCTGATAAGTTCCATGCATAAACGAGGTCTCCTTACCTGGAATGTGCGACAGCGGCCGCTGGACCCTAT
>BHEV01062891.1:0-10838 GCA_004319985.1 Emydocephalus ijimae | reverse complement strand
CTAAAAATGTGTATAAATGCAAGACTAGACTCCAATAAAGTTCATCATGATTCAGTTGATCATGATCAAGCAACTCGACTGTCTCCTCATTACAACACTCTACTCTACTCTACTCTACTCTACTCTACTCTACTCTACTCTACTCTACTCTACTCTAATCTAGAATGTCTGCAAGAAAAGCAAACCAGCCGAGAGAGAACCAAGGGCTCCTCATTTCGACCCTGAGCTACACATATTCTCATTTATTGAACCATGGTGCCTTGGTTCTTCTAATCATGTTTAAAAAAGGAAGTCAAACTTGCAATACTCCCTGGGGGAGGAATAAATGAAAGCCAAGAATGAGGAATGCTGGGCCAACCTTTCCTTTTGAGGGGATGCCACAAAGAAGAGAGGGTCAAGCTATTCTCCAAAGCACCAGAAGGCAAGGCAAGAAGTAATGGACAGAAACTAATCAAGGAGAGAAGCAACCTAGAATTAAGGAGGAATTTCCAGACAGTGAGAACAATTAATCAGTGGAACAACTTGCCTCTAAAAGTTGTGGGTGTTCCAACACTGGAGGTTTTTAAGAAGAGATTGGACAGCCATCTGAAATGGGATAGGATTTCTTGCTTGAGCAGGGGGTTGGACTAGAAGACCTCCATGGATCCTTCCAGCTCTGTTATTCTGTTATTTGAATATCAATTTCATAAGATGTTATGAAAGAAGATTTGGGTTTTCAAGGTTATTCTCAGGCTGCTTGAATTCTTTTTTTCCCCCAATTTCTCCTGATATTTTGGGCTTGTTTAGTGGGACAAGGAGTTTGTGATTGTGTAGTTTTCTCTTATATCACAGACGTTCCCAATCATAATCACATGATTGCAGTGTTGTTGGGAGAGCTTTCTACAGTTGAGGCTCAGGTATAAATACCACTCATTTAGCACCATTATAACTTCCAATGGTCACTAAATTAATGGCCATAACTTGAGGACTACCTAACAATTCTAAGCCAATGAGGTCATGGGTAGCATGGAGAAGATGGACAGAGGTCATTATTCATGGAATTAATTGCCAGCATCCCTCTAATTATCACTTGTTTCAAGACAATGCTACATTCCAGATAGAGTAACCAATGGTAGAATCAAAATACTAAACCAAGATGGGACTTGGTTTGATTCAGCAGGGCTGATCAGAACCTTTGGGGCTTATTTAGGATTATTTTACCTATCTCAAAAGTAATTCTGTCTCTTTGGGCTTATTTGATTCACTTGGAGTTGTTTTGGAGCCGGAGCGTCAAACTCTATTCCATTGAGGACTTTATATGAGGAAATATGCAAAAGCATAATGCAAGTGACTTCAGATGAAGGTTTTTGTGAAATTCCTCACGTCTTCTGCCGTGATTCTTGGAAAAATCAAAATAGATGCAAATGACATTTGATCTCTGTTGACCAAAGTAAGGGTGAGTGGTTTGTTCTTTAGTTGTCTGGATCCAAGTGCTGTGGTTCACTGGCAGCCAGTGCAGATGGCAGCCAAGTCAGACAGTGGGGAAAGAATGGGGACCAGTCAGGGAGTCTGGAGAGGAGTCAGATGAGGGTCCTGCATCTGATGCAGAGATGGGGCCAGGACCATCTGGGAGTGGGGTGCTGTCTCCAGAACCTTCGGAGTCTGGCAGCAGTGAAGCAGAGGACCTGCTCCTACATCGCCAGAAGCTGCCCACCAAGCAGAGGAATCCCATGCTACAGCAGCACCATCGGAGCTGAAAAGATCTGGTCACCTGCACAAGCACCTGAGTTATCTAAAGGACTACACATGCTCCATTTGGGGAGAAAGGAATGTTGCGTTCTGAAAGGACTGAGCTGAAGTCTTCACCCAGTCCATGCTTCCAGTGGGAACACAGACCGTTCTGATTGGCTGATGCCATTTGACAGCTGACTATAAAAAGGAACTGTCAAATGGCATCAGCTGTCGCCCGCCAGCTGGCTGCCCTGTTAGCGCGGCAGTTGTGGCAACCCTTTATTGTTATAATAAAGTTTAAAGCTGAAGTTTGCTCCACGTTTGCCTCAGTCATTCTGCTGCTCACACAACAAGCAGATTATTATATTTCCTCTCCCCCACCCCAGAAGATATTTGGTGCCCGTTAAAAAGGACTGGGCCAGCCTATTTACAAGACAAAAGACCTTTAGCTCCAGGGTGATGGGATTAAGACATGACCCTCCAGGACATAATATGATTAACCCATCTAGCAGCAGGTTTCACTGCATTGCAAAACCTCCTAAGGACATTACATCAGCCCAAGCTCCAACCAAACTTATCTCAGACAAACTCCTTGGATGGTAGTCTGACAGCAACCAATAAAATACATGTTCTTGCCACAGGAACAGGAAGCTCAAGGGCAAGGCCCAGAGAGAGTATAAATAACCCTCACTCTCCACTGCATGTGGTCAGTTGCCCAGGACCTCAGACTCACGTGGTCCTGTTTATCAATAAACCATCTTTCCAATCAGCCTCCTTGTTTCCATTTTCCAGTCTTTCTCCCCACTTGGAACTGAACCAGATGGATATTTCTTCCAACAGCGTCATGGTAAAAACTGTCTTTCAATGGAGAATCACAAGATCTAGTTAAGAATACTATCTGTTTATACAGAGGAAAATATATTTTATAGTTCAGGGCTCAACCATCGAGTTATTGGCACTCTCTGAGCATAGCTGATGTTTTGTAGAATTTTTCTCTGTCTCACCTTAGTTAAAATCAAGCAATAAAATGTTTGCAAGCCAACAACCAAATTCAGATAGCACCAGGGAACGACTCCACAGTGTATGCATCACTGTATGATACTGAACTTGAGTGAAAGGTTTACAATGTGGAAAAATGTTGCATAGATGGTGATGTCTGTGTTAGAATGCACTTTGTCAATAATGCTGCTGTCAAAACAGATGTATTGCAATCCTGCAAAATGTGCATTTTGTGTATCCCATTTTTTTCAAATAAAAACCTTTATTTTTCATATCAAAATGTTCTTTAATCTTGTTTTAAAAGTTGAAAATAATGATACAAACTAACAAAGGAGAAAAAAATATATGCTTTTCAACAGTGAAATAATGAAATAATAACCGTAGTTCACAATGAAATATAAATATTATAAATAATACAAGATATTACAGGTACTCCTGTAATAGTCCACATTTGACCCTAGAATTGAAGTTGTTAAAATTAAATGAGGCACCTTGTGACTCTTTGTTCAACAATAAGAATCCTAGTACTTTCAGTTGTGGTTGTTCAATCATTTAACAGTTGCTCAAATCAAGAAGTGGATAGAATCTTAGTAAGAATCATTCACCCCAGCCATCTCACTTCCCTCCTTCCTTCCTTCTATGTTCTTTTGGAAACATTGCCCAGTGGCACTGGTGGTGGCACTGGTTGATTATTGAATCAATCTGTGGAAAAGGGAACTTATCCAGACAGTGTTGCAAAATCTTAAAACAAAGCACCACCAGAAAATATAAGCTGCAGCAAAATATTACCCAAACTACAGGAAATTGAAGCTCCAAAAACATTAGAGTAGAAAGCCATTAAGAATCTCCATAGAAATAGAAAGCCCAAGAAGAAAACAAAACCAGAGTAATTAAAATTCTAATACACTTGGGAAGAGAGAACAAGAATCTTGGAGACAGGACAAGATGGGCCACAATGACAAAGGGGAAATAAACAGGAAAGTTGCAAAAGACACAAATAGGACAAATCAAGATTGGATTATAAACACAATGAACATTAGCAAGCACTTTCCTGCCTGCCCTCCAGATGGAGGAATTACAAAAATGAAACAGGATTCAAACCATTAACACAGGAATCACACAAAGCCATAAGAATAACTAGAAGGCAACCTTCAAAAAGGAAAGAGTATATAACACTCCGTTTACTCAAAGTGTTAGCTAGCCCAGGAACACTGGTCCTCATTGCTGCTTGTACCTCTTTCCTGAATAATAAAGAAATCCAGGTTTCATACAGCTTGTTTCGCTCAAATTCTTCTGCCATGTCAGCAACATCTTCCCAGTCAGGAAATTTGAACCCAGCAAAGGAAGCTTTAAACAATACAACAGTGGTGGGATTCCAATTTTTTAGTACTGGTTCTGTGGGTGTGGCTTGGTGGGCATGGCAGGGGAAGGATACTGTAAAATCTCCAGTCAAAGGTGGTATTTGCTGGTTCTCCAAACTACTCAAAATTTCCACTACCTGTTCTCCAGAACTGGTCAGAACCTGCTGAATACCATCTCTGGCTTTTATTCACTAACTCTTAATAATTTGGTGCAATCTAGTCAAAAGAGGCCTATTGCAATCCCCCAAAATATGCATTTGGTGTATCCAGTATTTTTTTTAAATAAAATATGTATTATTTATTCATTTTATTTGTTTATCAAACATTTACAAGATAAGAAGTATAAGTATGAACATAAACAGGAACAGAGGAAGTAAATACAGATAAATAGGGATAGTAAGACAGGGACAGTAGGCACGCTCGTGCGCTTATGCACGCCCCCTTTAAGGACCTCTTAAGAATGGGGTGAGGTCTGTGGTAGACAGTTCGAGGTTGAAGCTGTTAGGGGTTGAGACTGTTACAATGGAATCTGGTAGAGTGTTCCAGGTGTTACGAACTAAGCAAACGCGTTAGTTTAAAATCCTAGTAGTTTTACTTCCACAGCAGGCTCGTAATCCTGCACTTCTGATTGGCCCGCGAACAGCGGATTGTGATTGGTCGTTTCTGGCTGATCTGATTGGCTGACAGCGGGTCGCCGCTGATTGGACGCTCCCAGTGTGGCAAACTCAAATCATTGGTTATTGTGACAGCAGCCAGCTCTATAAAAGGAGCTGCTGCTGCCCCTGTATTTTGCTCTGTTCTGAAGTCACTAATAAAGAGTTGCAGTCACTATTCAATGCCTCGTCTCTGTTCTTTGCGCCCACGCTCCAGACTTAACACCAGGCATTGACCACTGTGTTGCTGAAGTCATATTTTCTGCAACTGAATTTGGAGGGATTTACCTTGAGTTTGTATCAGTTGTTTGCCAGTGTATTATTGTGATAGAAGCTGAAGAAATCATTGAAAGGCAAGATGTTATAGCAGACAATTTTTGTGAATTATGCTTAGATTGGACTGCAGACGTTGCAGTTCCAGATTGTCCAGGACCAGAATTTCGAGCCTGGAGGCAAAGGAAATTCTATTGTGAGTGGAGGAGTGGAGTCCTTTTCTCGAGAAATACCTTTGAACCTGGTCAATGGTGTTAAGATCTGATATACAGTGTGGGTTCCAGGCAGATGAGCTGTATTCAAGAATTGGTCTGGCACAGTGATGGGATTCAATTTTTTTTTACTACCGGTTCTGTGGGTGTGACTTGGTGGGTGTTGTTAGGGATGCACCCTAGCAGAATCTGCACGGCAGTCAGGCAGGCAGGCAAATATGTGAGATAAACGTTTTTTTAGCTTACACTCAGTAAAACAGATACACTGTGCTAGTTAAATAGTTTATTCCAGTAAGAGTTTTAGCATAGTCAAACAGTCCATATATCATTAACTAGTTCAGTCCGTTTGGGGATTATTCAGTTGCAAAGTCCAGTGTCGAAAAAGAGGTCAGTAAACTTACAAATATCAGTCCAGTAATAAATCTCCTCGCAGTTGAGATATAAAGAAGTCAAACCTCCTTTCTTCCTTCAGCAGCAGGGAACACACAGTTAACAATCCATCATAGTCAGCAAGCAATTCAGTCAGCCAGTAAAGTTCTCTTGCTCCCTCTTATGGCGGTTTTACAACCGCACCCAAAATTACATGCTTTGCAGTTTAAAGTGATACACACTTAAATTCACCATCATAGTTTATATATATTATTTTACTCAAACTACGTTAGGTAACCTTGTTATTCCTAACAGGTGTGGTCAGGGAAGGATACTGTAAACTCTCCAGTCAGAGGTGGTATTGGCCAGTGTTAGGAATATGAGTCACCAAACAGCTATTTGGGTTAGAAATATATAAACCAGGATAAACATTTTAAAACTGTATCTTTAAGAAAATGCAAAACTGTAATTAGGGGTGGTTTCTCAAATGGCCATAAGATGGAGCCAGAAACCTGGTTTGTTTAGTCTGAGTCTCAGAAGGGAGTGTAAGTGTATCTCTGTTTCCTTCTGTTGGAAAGTATTGCCGTTGCTCCATTTCTTCTAATTGATTGATATTACTGGATTTAATGTAAGTCTGTTACTGAACTGTTTTTGACACTGGACTTTGATATTTGGATTATCCCTGGATTGAAAAACTGATTGATTTACTTGTGAATGACTTTGGATTGCTTAATTTGGACTTTGCTCAAACCTTTCTGGAAGTAAAACCCTACACTTACTATACAGTGTATCTGTGTACTGTGTGTGTATTATTCAAACACTTCTCTCAAATACGTCTCCCTGTATGCGCTCATTCTCCTAACGGGGAATTACCTCAACAGCCAGCTCTCCATACTCCTCAAAATTTCTGCTACCAGTTCTCCAGAACTGGTCAGAACCTGCTGAAAGCACCACTGGTCTGGCAAAGGTTTTTTATGTCCTAGATAGATAGATAGTTTGTATTTAGTGTTCTTTTTGTATCAAAATATTTTAAATCTTATTAAAAAGCAAGTTAAGACATAATAATGCAAACTAAAAAAAAGGAGAAATATATATTTTATGCTTGTCAATGGTGATTGGTTCACCAATGAAGTCTCTAATATAGGCAGCAAGGGACTCCTTGTTCAACAACAAAAATCCTAGCACTTCCAGTTTCAGTTGTTGAGTGATCATTCAAGTTTTTAAATGGGTGGAGTCCCTGGTAAGAATCATTCAAGCCACCCATCTCACTTCCATCTATGTTATCTTTGACACATTGCCCAGTGATGTTGGTAGTGGCAGCTCCAGGTGCCACTACCGCCCAGCTGACTTAAGCACCAAGAGCTGTTTCCAAGCTGGAAGCCTTTCCTTCTTCCCGCAGACTTCCCAAAAGAAAATAATCCATGATGCAGCTGCAGGGCATAACAATCAAGAGGTCAAGCGCAGGAAATCAAGAACAATACAACAATTTGCTTAGAATAGTTTATTAAATTGCTGTTTGCATACAGACGGGAATCTTGCCAGACTAAAGTACACTCTGCATATCTATCAGATAAATCCCATGCAGATTTTACAGAGAAGGCTGATTTGCCTTTAGCTCCTTGAAAATGAGGCCTTCCCTCTAATTCCATGAAACAAATCCAATTAAATATTTATTTTGGTCATACTCTAGATCAGAATAAAAAGGCTAGAATGCAAACAAAACATAAAATACATAATGTACAAAAATATTTTGAAAAAAATATCTATATCTCATTACAGTATCGATGGCTACATTGATATGCCTGTATCTCCACCTTTACCATCTCTACCTCTACCTCTACCTCTACCGTCTCTACCTCTATGATCTCTATCTATGATCTCTATCTGTATCTCTCTCACTATCTCTATATCATCTACATATATATTGTCTATATCTGTCTGTCTGTCTGTCTGTCTGTCTGTCTGTCTGTCTCTGTCTGTCTGTCTGTCTGTCTGTCTGTCNCTCTCTCTCTCTCTCTCTCTCTCTCTCTCTCTCTCTCTCTCTCTCTCTCTCTCTCTCTCTCTCTCTCTCTATCATCTATCTATCTATCTAGTTTTTGTTTTTAAGTCCTTTGTTCAGTAAATTGTATCACATCTGTATGTTCTTATGGAGAGCACCTATGATGTACCAAATAAACTTGCACCTTAAAATATTGTATATGCAATATTTCTGACTCTTCACAATTGATCATCCTTCACAGTCTCCTGTTATTCCGGGCTTCCGTTCTCAACCTTGAAAACTCTTTGCAGAGGTTCTTCTGTTCCTAAACTCTGCCAGGTGAGGTTTGTGCCAACTAGTAAAGTATTTGAAATCATTGTAAAAAAATGCCAGGAGAGAAAGCTTACTATTACAGAAGCTACATATGTTTTGTCAAAAAAGAAACCCACTAATTAATGATAATTAATAATAAACTTGTGATAAAATATAATTGAATGATACCATGTCTGAAATTTTTCAAGATAAAAAAATGTCACATTTTGTGCTAAACAGCTTCTTCGGATTGAAAATTATGGGCACAGCAATACTTCCGGTTTACGTAGTTTTGTTCTTAAGTACTTTGCTCAGTAAATTGTATCACATCTGTATGTTCTTAAGGAAAGCATCTATGGTGTGTCAAATAAAATTGTAGCTTAATATGCAATATTAAGTATATATTACATTACATTACATTATATATTATGTATATGCAATATTTATGAGTCTTCATAACTGGTCTTCCTTCATGGTTTCCTGCTGCTCCGAGCTTCCCTTCTCATCCTTGAAAACTCTTTGCAGAGCAACCTTGTAAGATGCTCTGTATTGATCCTTTCCTCTTTTCTTCCTCCCCACTAAGAAATAAAGGAGTGGGTTGATGCTGCTGTTGAGAGTGGCACATCCTAGCCCAATGGTCATAATGAGGATATTATAGGTATCAAAATATTCAATGACATAAAAAACATTGATTGGGAGAGAAAGCAGGAGGAAGAAAAGGAGAGCCAGAGAGATAGTGATGAGAAGTTTCCTTTGATTGCGTTGAGATTTAGATCTCACATGAATCAAGAGAGTCACAGTGGACACAACCATGAGAGGTGTACAAAGTAAACCATTCACAATCAGCTGGTAAAGCACAGGTGAACTTCCAAAGGCCCTGGTTTGGTGAAGAATGAAGTGCACTGCAGAGAGCAGGAAGGATAGGATCCAGATGAGGCTACAAACAAGAGTGGATAAATATGGTGGACGATGGCAGCGATGCCAGAGTGGGAAGAGGACAGCCACACACCTGTCCAGGCTGATGGCCATCAGCAGAAACTGGCTGGCAGAATAGGTGAAGAAAATGAACTCCAAAAGTAAGAAGAAAAAGATATCGCTAACGTATGTTCTGTGACTCAGAGTAAACACTGACACAAATATAGTTGCAGTAATGAGGGATGTGAGGACCCCAAAATCAGCGATGGAGAGATTCAGGATGAAAGTGGTGAAAGGATTCCTCTTCATGGAAAAGGCCAGGAGATAAATTGTCCTTCCATTACCTACCAGGCCTAAAATGCAAATAAGGGCAAAGAATCCATTGAGAACATTTCGTGTTACATTATCAAACAGTTGATCAAAAGGAGAAGAAAAAATTTCTGGTATTTTAGAAACATTTGGAGAAACTCCGGTAGTATTGAAAGGAAGGTTGTCCATTTCAGAATCATTCTCAGGAGTTAAAAAAAATGCAATGCCCTCCTTTATCCTAAGATCAAAAAGAGACAGAAAGAGAATCAATACTTGTTAGTGAAATACATGTATGGCAACTACAAAAACACCATAGAAATATTTTATGAGTTGACATGTATACTGTAGGAAAGCACACCCCTATCTTCCCAGATTAAAATATTCTTTATTCTTCATTTTAAAAAGAGGCAGAATATTATATTTCTCCAAGGTGAAAAGGAGAGGCATCTTCTTCAAGGGAGAAACAGCCCCACTCTTCCTGCCTAGGAAAAGAGTCTTAAGAAGAAGAAGCTGGTCTTTTGGAATGCAGATTTTGTATCCATGCATAAAAGACTGGGCCAATTTAGGCATAAACCAAACATCTTCAACTACAGCTCTGGAGCTGATGGGATTTAATTTATATCTCCCATCCAAATTCTAAGGACAGGATATGACCCTTAGGATTAACCCACAATCATTAGAATAGCAAAAGACACAAGGTTCACTATATTGCACAACCTCTTGGAGTCTTTCAATCAGATTCCTATATAGACGCATCCACTCACTCAGCCATTTTGTCAGCCACCCCAGAAACATTGCTGCTGTCACTGAAGTTTCTGGAAACCATATAAACAAGAGTCCTTTTTTCCAATTAGCCAGCCTCCATTTTATTTTCATCATCTTTCTCCCGGCTCGGAAGCAGACTGGATTTTCCTACCCACATACACACACACATTTTTTTTAACTTACACATATCAACGCATATCTGTTTTTTGACCCCCTGATGGCAATTAACAGCCCTAAGATTAAACTTTCTTGCAAGATTTCTACAGTCAATAGTGATTGAAGCTTCTCTGCAAATCTCTCAAAGTGTATTTCAGGAAACCTGCCACCAGTTAGACATTGTGGCTGAGGGTGGAATAGGGTTACCTGGTGTTTGAACAGGCAAAGGGCAACACAAGCAATTGGAAAGGAGGAAAAATGCATGAGGAAGACACACTAATTGTTTCATATTTACATTCTTTAAAGAGGAAGGGATTGCAAGTGTGCAAACAGGCACATGATGGGAAATGCCCTTTGAGATGAATGTGCTAATGATTAGCAGTTGGCATATTATGAAACGACTGGACAAAGAAGTCCATTCCTGCAAAGAAAATATTTTGTATCATAATGTACTTACTCGTGGTATGTGTGCCAAACAGCTGGGAAGTTTTGTCGTATTATTTGGAATGATCCACTATCTAAGGAAGCAATTATAGTAAGTCATTAGTTTTGATCGATAACAGCAGGCAGCAAAAATGTTAATGTGCTTTAGAAACTTCATCCACACAGATTTCTTTCTTTCTGAATAGGAGTCTGTGAATGTATAAATAAAATAATCCCTGGTATAATTCTTTTCCAATGTATGTATGTATGTATGTATGTATGTATCTATCTATGTATCTATGTATCTATGTATCTATGTATATATGTATGTATATGTAAATGAATATGGAGAAGCCAATGCCACAATGCATTGCAAAAATTGTAAATGCGTTTGGGGCTCTTA
>BHEV01062890.1:0-28538 GCA_004319985.1 Emydocephalus ijimae | reverse complement strand
CTCTGCGGGGCAGCCTTCGCCTCCAAACCTATGCAGATCGGAGGCACCAAAACGGCTAGCGCGGCAGGGATCGCGCAGGATGGCGAAACCCTGCCGCTAGAGAAGCCGACAAACCGGAAGTTCCCGCAAGTCTGCTTGTGTTTTAACTTTCTTTCTTTTTACACTCCTGTTTCCCAGGACCTAAGGAATGCTTCAGTCTTCTTAAATTATTTAGTGTTATCATCTATTTCCCTAAAATGTTTCCTGATGCTGTAAGGCTCTTTTGGCACCTCTTATCTTCATCTCCCTAAGTATCTTCATGAACTGAGGGGAGATTTGGGATCTACTGGAGGAATGAGACCAAATGAGACCAAATAAGTATGTGATCCAACCCTCTAGAGTAACAACAGGTTCCCTCTGGAACCCTGTTGACAATGGATATCTTGTTAAGAGATGTGAAAGGCCTGATTGGAGTCAGATGATCCTGGAGAAGGTCTGTTAGGTGCTGTTATGTAGTCACTGGATGTCAAAATTTTCAGTGCATAGCAGAAGTCCCCAACCCATAACTTCACTGATAGGGGACAATCCTCACTGTTCACAAAGTTGTGAGCAGTGAGGATTGTCCCATATTTGCCATATCAAATAAAAAGTGTGTACCTTGGTTTTCCATAAACATGAATGGGTTTGAGTATTTCTATACTCAAAAATTTGTATCCCTTTCATTCTGTATGGAGACTGTGATCTATATTTAAAAGAAAACATTATATGTATCACAAACATCTGTCTAAATGTACATCTAAAAGGCAATGTGTTTGCAAAAAAAGAAAGCTTGTTGCTTTGCAAAAATATTTTAGTAGCCCTGTCATAAATACAGAGAAATACAACCATGAATATATACAATTAGTAATGAACTTTCAAGTTGTGAAATTTTGCCAATACAAATAAATATGCATATGTGGTGTGCCGGAAACTGATTCCCTCCCACCCTCTCCCGACACGCACACCCCAGAAGACTCTCTGGGCTGGAGTTGCAGGCAGGAACAGCACAATTCAGCACACAAACAGTAGTATTGCAGCAAAATCCAATTGGTCCAGAAAACTGGGCTGTAGTGGGAGAAATGGGAATGGGCCAGTTTCCAATGCACTTATGTGGCATGCCACATGCCAACCACCTCCTGCTACCACTCAAAGCCATCTGGATGACCATCCATGCAAAGTAAGAACTGCATTGTACCATGCATATTTTTTATGCTTGTTGGACTTGCAAACAACATGGACTTAGGAATGGTCTCTTAGAATGCAACCCACTTGTAAATAGTAAACTGTCTGTACAATAAAACTGATACAATATGTATTCAATGGGAATTCACTGAGATTTCTTCTTGAATAGGTATATTTAAGTTCTACTGTTCTGAGCACATGTAGAAATGTATTGGAAAACAGAGCCATCTGCTGTTTATGATAGTCTTCTGCCAGTTGCAGCCTTATTTTCTTGCCCATTGTAGTAACAAAGAATGGAACAAATTGATTATTTTATAAAATTAAGTATTTTAATTACTAAATCTAATTAGAATATTTGCTAGGTAGTCCTTAATCTATGACCATTTGATCAGGAACTGTTCTAAGTGCTGAACACATTCTTGCAGTCTCACACACCTACCCCAACCCATCTCACACCCTTGCAATCCTCCCCATGCCATGCCATGCTATGCCATGCTGCTTGTGCAGCCTCCCTGAACCTCTTCATCCTTCTGCATCCTTGGGCATGCTCCCCAGCCCTTCTCCACATCTTTGCACTCAATCCTTCCTCACTCAGCAGCAGCCACCTATCTGCAAGCCTGTAACTTGTAATTTCCTGCTAGTTTATCCTACTGACATTGGTTGTATCAAGCCAGCAGAAAGTTGCCAGTCCTAAATGACCTTAGGATTCAGGTGATGAAGCAACCAGGACCAATGGGAAAGTTGTCGCTAAGTGATGTAGTCATGCTTTATAATCACCTCACTTATTCTAGGATGACCTGCAATTTCTAGAATACAGGAGACAGAGAGAATAAATGTTATGGGGGCTCAGGGAATATTGTTATTTGTGTCTGTTGGCAGATACAACAGGGCAATGGTTATGACTGAAATGATTCAGACTCTAATCCATTCTTAAGCAATGGGAATTTACTTGTTTGACAAATGGTTGTTTTTCTGGAGATAAAATGAAGGGTAAAATGCCCTTGTAAAATGCCTTAATCATGTAAAATGCCTTAAATTCTTAAAGAAGAGTTGATATATAAATCCAACAGTTTTTTCCATAAAAATTCATATGAAAGCATTACTGGAGCAACCTAACTCTTTCTATACAGAACATGGTGTGCTACTATAGCATCAGAGATTATGTACAATGACTATTTCTGCTAAATATATTTTTCAGATCAATTTTAAAATCCTAACAATTAAAGAGGTACATACAACCTATTTCAACTTCACATACTGCCTCATATCATAGAATGATTTGTTAAGTCTCACAACGTTGTGGTTTTGAGTTTATTTTTTTAGACCCTGTCTTTCCTCTTAAGTTCTCAAGGTGAAATGAATATTCTTTTAACTCAAAATGTGAAATATGTGTCTGTGCTGCAAATCACAGAAGATACTCACTAAATTGCTGATTTGTCCCTTGGCAAAATATATATTGGCAAAATTTTGATCATAAATGAGATTGGCCCTGAATAAGTGTCTGAAATATGAGTTCAGTCAGACTTAGTCCATTTGCAATGTTGCCTTTAACGTTTGCTTGTATAAACTCT
Source organism: Emydocephalus ijimae (assembly GCA_004319985.1). Taxonomy (NCBI): domain Eukaryota; kingdom Metazoa; phylum Chordata; class Lepidosauria; order Squamata; family Elapidae; genus Emydocephalus; species Emydocephalus ijimae. Next base: position 25,767 of record BHEV01062890.1, on the reverse strand, counting down.
ATCTAAATAACCAAAAAGCAGTCCAATACATTACTTTTTTCTTTTTAAAAAAACATCCTTTAATACTCATATTGCTCACAATATCAGTTAAAACAATTTTGTTTTAAAAAAACACACAGTAAAACCCATATTCGGTTGTGTGAAAATGAACTATTCTGAAAGAAAGGAGCATCTGCATCATTCTGATCCAAAGTAATAATCTTTCACCTTGCCCATATTATAAGGAGTACATGGAATAAAATGACATTTCTGATATATAATGCTGAGTATTCATTTAGCGATGCAAATCAAAAGAGAATTCAGTAATTATTTTTATAACGAAACATCAAGGCTTAGGTTTGCTTTGTTATTGAACTGCCAACTTGTGATTATTTTGGAACTATTTTTGAAGAGGGGGTTGGTTTTTGATATCTTACTGTTTTGATGTTGTTTTATAGTTGTGAGCCACCTAGAGTTCAAACTGAGTAAAACAAATAAACAAACAAACTGTGGTTGAGTAATCTATATACAGATAGTCCTCTACTGTTCAAAGTTATAAATTGATGCCTTAAAAAAATTAAAATAGGATTTTGGCATCCAACCTAGCCTTCTTTCTTCTTTGTATGAGCTCATATAGGATTTGGTTTTGAAGATGATGCCAGTTTTCCATTTCTCAATCTAAACAGAGTCAGCCTTTGTGACATTTTGTTGATCTTTTTTCAACTGTGGATATCATTTGTGTGTCAAAACTGAAATATTTCCAGCAGAGGGCACCCTCATATAACTTTGCAATAGTTTTCTTAATATTTAAAAAAAAGGCTATAGTTTTTTCACTGAAATATCATATGTCAAGAGTTTCAAACAAATTATATATTAAAATAATGAATGGTTAGGTTAAAATCATAGAATAGCAAAATCCACAAAATATGTTTTTTTTCAATAGTAACAGCAATGAGTTATTAAGAATAGTAAAATAAGGGATTATTTTAAAACATTATTCATTTCTCTTAGATTTAATATATCAGCTTTAAACAGTAAGATACAGAAGCATGCGCACAATAGTATATTTGATCAGGGTCAGAACTGAAATGTTTAAAAGGAGAAGTTAATATATAGCCCAGATTATGACTGTATTTGTTTGTGTATGTTTGCATGTGTTACTTATAATGAATGCTGAAAATCCACTTCACAAAACTTTGACTTGTTTTTGTTGCTGTTGTTGTTTTAAAAAAAGATAATAGGACCAATAACTCTTCATTTAAAAGCTCACATTCTATTTTAACTTTCCTCCAAAAGTCTTCTAGCGATGATCTTTAAAAAAAACAAAAACACCACATTTTATTTTGAGGTCAGGAAATAAATTTGCTATTAATTCCTTACTATTCATGATTAGGATAGTGGTGTAAGTATAGGCAGTCCTTGACCACAATTGAATCCCAAATGTTTGTTGCTAAATGAAACATTTGTTAAGTGAATTTTGCCCCATTTTATGACCTTGCTTGCCACAGTTGTTCACTGAATCACTAGTTGTTAAGTTAGTAACATGGTTGTTAAGTGAATCCGGCTTCCTCATTGACTATTTGTCAGAAGGTCAAAAAAGTGATCACATGATGCCGGGAACACTGCAACTATCATAAATATGAGTCAGATGACAAACACCTGAATTTTGATCATGTGACTATGGGGATATTGCCATGGTCATATGTGTGAAAAAAGGTCACATTTTTTCAATGCCCTTGTAACTTTGAATAGCCACTAAATGAATTGTTGTAAATTGAGGATACTTGTAGTGAGATTGAATCTAAATGCACCCTCAAAAAATCTTGGAACCTTGGTACCATTTGACATTTGGTAATATGATCAACATTTGTTTCTACCAAAAGGAAATACTTAGAATAAAGTAAACCCTATTACACAAAAGGCACTCAAGCTAATTCCTATTTAGCCACATATCTGGTTTCAACAAGTTATGGCCCAGACATATACAGTAACTTCCACCCTATTTTGTGAGTTCCTGTAATTGCCCAATAGAGGAAGCTGAAATTTGGCAGTAAAACACTAATTTCTGGAAGTGTAATGATATATGTGTTCAGCATTGGTTCTCACTATTATTGCTACATCACAAATTAAAATAAGGATGTTAAGCTTTTGCTTGGATGAAAGCATGTTTCACTGAATCTCTGTCCACCCAGAATCCAGAAAAGTCCAAACATTGGACTTTTTAAAAATTTGGCCTCATACAGTTCATTAACATCACCTTATTACCTGACACACCTAACTGAGGCCTATTTTTTTTCAAGTTCAAAGGTAACATAATTTTAAAAATTATGATCATTCAAGAAAACCAAATAAAGACTGAGGCATGACATTACATGCAGAAGTTCACCAGACACAATGATAAAATCAAACTGGTTATACAAGTAGATAAAGAAAGAAAGAAAGAAAGAAAGAAAGAAGGAAGGAAGGAAGGAAGGAAGGAAGAAAGAAAGAAAGAAAGAAAGAAAGAAAGAAAGAAAGAAAGAAAGAAAGAAAGAAAGAAAGAAAGTCATACTCAATTGAATACTGGACAAGATGGCAGAAACTGACTTCTAAAAGTGAGACTTGCTGAAGTGCAAATTTGCATTTGTGAGAAAATAGCATCAGGATCTAGGCCAGCCAGATCGCCCCAGAAGAGAGATGTTGAGATCATCCATGTGATTCTAGATAGCAACTCTGCGTAAGTAAAGTGTAAATACTGCTGTATTGTCAGCAGCTTATGAGTTGAGTGGCTGGTAATTGGGCTCCATCAAGTTCACCCCCATAATGCAGTTGGGACTCAACCAAGCCTTATATCTTAACTACCTGCCTACTTTTTAGAATGTGATTCCTGGTATTCTTTGAGACTTGATATTGTTGCTTACATGACAAGTCCATGAAGTTCCTATGGCTGATAAGAAATGATTGGCCCTCAGGTTATATAGCTGTCTTTCATACTTAAGGCAGGACAGAACTCAGATTCTCTACTGCTGGTCGCTTTGACACTAGATCATCCTTGATGTTGGCACTCTCTTTCTTTATCCCTATCCAACTGCCCTCCCCCAACCTTTTCTTGATATTTTATCTCCCAAAATTTTCAGAATGCTGAGAATTTCACAAAGATTGAAGTCTAGATAGGTAGAAAAGCCACAGGTTTGTGAACAGTGAAAAAGAAAGCATACACAATCACTTCCTATACAAAGAAACAGAGTTAGAATATGTGTTTCTGGATATCTTTATTAATTTACAATTAATAGCAATAGAAAATTAATGGCAAAAACTCAGATGGCTTAGCTTATTTGAAAAAGTAAGTTTTTATACATCAAATATTCCTGCCATGTAGATTATGAGCTAATTTGACATCTTTTTATCATCTCTATCAAATGCAATGGGATTTTAATGTTTAGATCAACAACAGTATTTTTGCCAATTCAGTGTCATTACATCATTTTAGTTTTCTGTTTGTTTCTTTGTTATTTGTTTCATAAGAGACATAATTTGTTCTACCTTGAAAATGGCTTTCAATGAACTCATCAGAGTAATCCTGAGTGGAAAACAACATTTGTGGTTAGGGAGGTAAAATGCTTGACATTCCATGTACAATGTGAGTGAACAAGAGCATCACACTGGGGAAGAAAAAATAAGATGATAGGTTATCTGCATTTTAGAAATATTTTCTCAACCTTTCTTCCAGAGGAATAAAAATGTACATTTGTGATTATTTCCTTGCTTTTGAAGAAGATAACAGAGTTCTCTTAATGAAAGATAATACATACATAAACATACTACAGAAGAGCTACAAAATCACCAAATTATCTAAATTTGATTAGATCTAGCCTAGCATCTTAGAAGATCCGAACTCTTAATTTATGTCTTAGTGAAACAAATGATAAGCAATTTGCATAAGCTTCCAAAAACCAGCATATTCTACAGTCTGGGACCTGAAATTGGAAAAAAGGGGGGGAAGACAAAACAAAAGCAGTTTCAACATAGCAAGTGGTTAATGGGTTTGAGTTAAATGGTATTGCTTTAGTGTTTTGAGGCAGGGCCTCAATGTAGAAAAACAAGTCTATCTACATTACCTCCACTTTAAATCATTGTGATGGGTTGCTTCATTTATTCTGATTACTTTATTTTGGTGGAAATGCCTTCTGTATATCTGCAAGGGTATATCGAAGGTTGTTATGAAGCAACTAGTTTGATGCAACAAGTTAATTCTGATGTGGCTTCTTGGAACTTCATCAAAGAGCACTTCACTGAATTCTTGATCTAAATTACCTGTCACCTAGAAATTTTGTAATATGCCTGGTGATTAAGGTAGATCCAGCACACTTAGCAGCAGGGTGGTATATATGCATACTAGAATTTCTGATTCCAATCACAATAGTAAGTACTTTCTTGATCCAGAAATCACTATGTTGCATACATCCATTGGAAAAGAGTCTCAGGTAGAGGATGTTTCAATCTCTAACAGATTTGTCCATGTAATAGAAAAGAATACTTGTAGCTCAGAGTTGATTATGAAGGGTCCTTGGTGCTTTCTGAGTTGGTTGTATTCTTGGAAAACCCCACTCCTTACTATTACTGATGAGGTTACCTACTGTGATGACCCGGGGCATGGCACAAAGGCAACAGAGTCAGATAATCAGTTTATTAGCTCCAACTTTGCCCCCAATGTCTTGGTTACCTTCTGGCTGGAGAAAAACTCTCCCAGGAACAGCCTTTGGTTGCAGAAAATCAAGTCCAAAATGTGGTCAACAAAAACTGTAACTGTTGTGTATACAGTAATTTAATAAAGGTCTGAGCTTGAGGTAAAGTGCAGGGTTCTGGCCCTGCACTTCTGATTGGCTATCAGGCAGCTCGACCAGGATTGGTCAGCTCTAACGGATCTGATTGGTCCTTAACTAAGAGTTCCTATTGGTTAAAAGAGCTAACATTCCTAGTTCGTTATTGGTTGAATCATACAAAAGATGCCTATATAAGGCATAGTTAACCGTTGTTGTTATCCTAGTCGCGATGCAAATAAAGAGCTGAAGTTCACCGTTCAAAGACTATCTCCAGTTATTTCAACCCATGCCCAGTACATAACAGTAACTATAAGTCCAAACAAGGCAAAATTAGTTAATTAGTCCGGCAGGGCAAGAGAAGGAATTCCAGATGTGAAGGCACGGCAATAACTCAACATGGCTGGGAGGATGCCAGGAACGCAGATAACCAAAGTACACACAAAATAAACTCACGTTTGTTCCCAGCAGAGGCCGTACTCAGCATGCATCTCTTCTAAACTCCCTTCTCAGCTAATGAAGGGAATCAGGGCTCTTTCCTCCCCCGTAAGCCACACAACCCACATTGCTTTCTTGTCTGTTCCTTTCTGCATGCCCTAGGATGAAGGTGGGCCTGGGTCTTCCTCTGAACTCTCTCTCCCTTGTTCTATCTCTTCCCTGCTCTGCCCAGCCGGACTTTGCCCTTCCCCAGTTTCCTCCACAGCCAACGGAGCTGCGCTCCCACTCCCTGTCAGATGTTCATCTTCCTCCTCAATTCAGACTCCAACACCTACATAGTTTGAATAATAAAACATCTGCAAGAAAACAACCAAGCTCAGAGGGTACCAAGGGTACCCTTTATGTCCAAATGAGCAGCTGGTTTCAGAAAGCTGAACTGTAAAATGCAGGCAGAGGGTGCCATGGGTGGGTGCATGACGCAAGAATGAAATCCTTGGAGCTCTTTGTGGGGGTGATGTAATGAGAGTGGGAGTAACTTATAGGAGTGATTTGTGACCTTGTCTGCTGACTTTCCTTGACTTTGCTTGCCTGGAGAAGCTGGCAGAGAAGGTTGCAAAGGGCAATTATATGGCCATGGGACACTACAACTGCTTTAGGTTGCCAAGTGCACAAATCATGATCATGTGACAGCCAGAACTTGGACTGATCATAAATACCACTTGTTCAGTGATGTTGTAACTTCCAACAGTCACTTAACAATTAGTCATTAATTGAGGACAACAAACTATAATTGAAACTATAACTGAGAACAGAGACAAAAAGATGCAGGCTAAGGATCAAAAGTGGGGAAAGCAATTCTCATGTCTATATCGCTTGGATGGAGAATGGCTCAAATGAAATAACTTTATAATGGCCACAGACCATTGTAAAAAACAAAAACCATATAAAGAAAAAACTAGCAAAGTAATAAATGTCATCTTAATGTGTACTGTGAAGCACAAGAACTTATATACCCAGATAGATATTAGTTTGCTATCATTTGAAGAGAGAGAGAGAGTTGTCATCTCAGATATTCTAAATAAAGAAAGATCTCAGCCCTCTGGGTATTTTGTTAACATCAAAGATATAAGGCAGAGATGAATGCCTGTGCAGAATTGACAGTAAAGGAAGACATGATGAATGCATACAATGCAACGGCGCCATAAAAAGCATAATTTTTTCACTTGCAAACTGAATCTCTCTTCAGTTACTGAAGTAAGAAGAACATTAAAATGGGCCAAGGTTAATTTAGGAACTGGATTTGATTTTAGCATTCAGCTGGTTTTAATTTTCAAAAGGCAACTGACAATATGTCTCTTAGCAGAGAGGCCTGTTCATTTTGGCTTCTGCACCATCATCTGAACTCAGGATTGATTTTCTCAGATCCCAGAAATAATATTATCTCACAGGAGTTAAATGCATGTTGTGTCAAGTTTTTTTTTTCCCCAGCTGGAATTAAACATATCACTATTAAAGAGACTGAACCAACCTGATCCAGGTATAATTTTAGTCAATATGCTTCGCTGGAGTCACCTCTAATTTTGATGACTTCTGACTGCTGAGTGCTGTTAGGAATAACATTGGTTACCTAACTTAGTTTGGGTAAAAAATAATATATATAAACTACGTTAGTGAGTTTAAGTGTGTGTATCACTTTAATTGTTAAAACATGTATTTTGGATGCAGTTGTAAAATCACCATAAGAGGGAGCAAGAGAGCTCACTGTTTGCTGGCTTGTTAGGAATAACAAGTGCCATGTTTGAAACAAAGCAAGCAGAACTGAAATATATTTAAATCATCGAGTTGGAAAGGACTGAAGAGATCTAGCCTCCCTCCCCAGCACAAAAATCTCTATATCATCCTGAACAAATGTCTGTCCAGTCTTTTCCTGAAAACATCCAGTGATGGGGCAACTTCAGGAGGTGTGCTCTTGCTTAATAGCTCTCACACTCAGGAAAATCTTTAGTTCACATTTGGATTTCTTACTATAAAGTTCCCACTCATTGAGTCTTGCCTCATTCTCAGGTGCTAAAGAGAATAAATCTACCTCTTCCTATGACATTACTTTAGGTATTGGAAGACTGCTATTGTGTCTCTTTTTAGCTGTTTCTTTAAGCTAAACAGGCTAAGTACTTTTAATTGCTCTTTGCAGGATTTAGTCTCCAACTCCTGACCATCATTATTGCTCTTCTTTGTGTTCTTTTCAGTTCTTCAGAAACCTTTTGAATTGTGGTGATTAGAACTGGGCACAGTATTCTAGATGTGGCGTGATTCGTGTAGCCTAAAGTTGTATTATCATTTCCCTTGACATTATACCACTAATGATGGCAATAGCAATAGCACTTAGACTTATATAGACTTATATACCACTTCACAGTACTTTATACCCTCTCTTAAGCAGGATATTGCTCCCATCAATCTGGGTCCTCATTTTACCGATCTCGGAAGGATGGAAAGCTGAGTCAACCTTGAGCTGGTGAGACTCAAACTGCCAGCAGTCAGCAGAATCAGCCTGCAATACTACATTCTAACCACCAAGGACCTTTCATATCCAAATGAGCAGCTGGTTTCAGAAAGCTGAACACTGTAAAATGTAGGCAGAGGGTGCCATGGGTAGGTGCAAGAATGAAATCCTTGGAGCCATAGCTCTAATGAAGCAGTCCAAAACAGTTTTGGGTTTTTTGACTGCAGAATATTGCTGGCTCATTCTTAAATATACCATTGGTTTTTTTAACATTTTAATATTTTTCCTTTAATATTAATTTGTTATTTGCAGAACTTTTAAGTTCATTGCACATCTTTTCTCTTGAAATTGAACCTAGTACTAAAATTTCTATATTCAATAGTACATACCAAAGAGCAGAATTTAGCATTTTCTTAGCTGAGCATTGTAATATCATTGCTTGACCTCTCAAAAATATCCCACCCCTGGAATATACAATTGATTTCTTAACACATCAATATTTTTCCTTGCAATTTGGGCACCCAACTTACTAATTAAGTGGAATTGGGTGACAGGCAATGTACATGATCATTGCTGAGTCTTGCTGGTTACCTCTCTCCTGAAGGTTGGAATAATTATGGTCAAGCCACAGTCTTGGGGAAGTTGAAATCATGTCATAACTGCAAAAAGAAAAACCAGAAAAGAGCCCTCCATTCCAAGTTCATTTTTAGGTTTTCTACAGGAATAAAGTCCAGTCTTGGGGCCATTATAGGGTTTTAGAATTTAGATAATTAATTCTAAAAACAGTATTATCCTCAAGCATGTAACCTGTGGTCAGTGTGGGAAAATAGTGCAGTGGACAAACTCATCATTAGATGATCTCAGTAGAACAATCATGCAGCCTGAAAAAACACTCCCTGGGGAATTGCTGCCCTTTTGGAATGTCTCTTTGCAATAACCTAGTTCAAGGGATAGAAAAACTGCGCAGATCATGAAATTCTTCTTTTACATCGCTGGTTTATACCCACGCCCATAACCCCCAAAAACCCCACTAGTGAATCCTGTCATATTTCTCCTGGCACTTCTTGGCATGCTGCACCAATAAGCTAATTTTGGCTTATTAAACCACAAGAAGAATTGCTGTATGTAGCTGCTTCTTTTTTATCAAGTTTTTTTTTATTTGCTTTTTCTGCTTGAACAATTAAGTAAATTAACATAGCAGAAGCTGTAGTAATACAATGTCCATGGTTAATGTAATCATCTACTCAATTAACCCAATTTCCTGGTTTCAGATAGAACAAAAACCTGAAATTGTATTATGTATGGATACCTTAGTATTCAGTGTATGGTGCAAACACAGCCAGGATGAACAAATCCAGAAATATGCTTTGCATCCAAAAGAACTATGATTCGCAACCGATCTCAAAATTGAATTAAAAATGGTTTACAGTCTTACTTGCTTGGATGCAATAAAACATAATTCTCAACCCAAATATAACACAGGTTTGTTTGCTGATTTTGACAGCATCGGAGCACAACACAAACAACATGCATTGTAGCTTTAGAAATTTAGATATTAGGCTCTCCAGGCATTGTCAATGTTTCATTGTTATTAGGAAAAGTACAGGAATTTCTTCTATATTCAGTGCCCCAAAGCACACATTTTGTGCAGCCAAATCTATCATTGTGGTAGATTTGCTGAATACAACAATATTGTATTAGGGATGAACAGGTTAAAATGCTGACCTAATAGTAAGAGAATTACCAATAAATCCTTCAATGTGCAACCTAGGGATTCCATAGAAGCAGGTACTTTATTATTTCAAGAGTCAAGAGGATTTAATTAATCCCATTTAAAGATTTGGTATCTTTTTTGTTAGTTATTTTAAAATAAAAAGTGACTAGGGACTGTTACATTTGAACTATAAAGTTAAATTAACCCAGTGATTAATCCCTTGCACAAAGAAGAAAAAAGAAGTGTGCATTAGATATCCCACTGCATGTTCTTCTAGTATTAACAATGTGGAGATTTCTAGCTGGTAGTAAAAAAAAACAAAAACTGCAAAGTGCTACAATATTCCTGTTAGTGCGAGCTGGCAGCAACTCTCCAATTATGTGAAATTATTTGTCATCACCAAGCTATTTACACTAAAAGCCAGATGGTACATCATGGTCATTGAAGATGTTATTTAAATCTTGTGTTCAAATTTTCTTCTGCAAAACAAACATAAGCCAGATGCTTTTATTACCCATGTCATGAAGCTACTACTTTTGGTTAAAGCCCCTTTGATGCAGAGGGGCCTGTCTATGCAATCATTAGTTGACCTATCCATGCTTCTTTGGTGCCCACATGTACTTTCAACATATGGTTTGTCTTGGTAACTTTCTTATCTATTATTTCACTCTTTCTCTACTGATAAAACACTAAATATCCAGATGAAAGTACAATATGTCCTCAAGACAAGATATTTGTATCAATGCAATCTGAATTCTGATTCAACAAATGTGGCAGCTACTTAATGACAATAAGTTGTGACATTTCTATTTTTATTATTAGATTTATATTCCACTTTATTTTGTTCCACTCAAGAGGGCATGCATAATACTCCTGCCTGTCATTTTCCCACAACAATAAACCTATGAGTTGAATTGCACTAAAAGAGTATGACTGACCCAAAGTTACCCAGCCAGCTTTCATGCCTTAGGAGCCTAGAATTCAGAATTCAGAGTTCCAGTCCAGCTCCTTAATTATTACACTGAACTGATCCTCAAAATGCTTTTTACAAAATATACTCAAGAAACGATCTGCAGTTACTTGCTGTACTTGAAGCTTATGGCCCCACAAGACTAGAAAATGGTGCATTAGAGAAAAACTGACACCATGCCTGAAGTTAAGATTTCATGAGTCATGATACGAGAGACAGGAGAGAACACTCAGCCAAACTAAGGGATTGCCTTCAAGACAATTCATCACTCCAGCAAGGAGTTTTCAGAGAAATTGCACATTTTAAATCTTCAGAACTTGTGCTAAGAACCAAGGGGAAAACTGCCACAGTAGGAAGTAGAAAATTTTATTTTCCTGATGGTGACCAAGGCACATGAAGAATATGAAGGTAGGGAGATTGCTATCATGTGGGGGAAAGGAGCATCTAGAAATCTCTAATGTTATGGCTATACAGGCACATCTAGGAAAAATATGTTGGACCCCCCAACCAGGATTCAGAAAACACAGTATTACTACTACATTTGAAAAGTACCAGTTCAGGTCCCACAAGTGGGTAAAATTGCAAGTACAAATAGGTTTGTAACAGAGGTGATATTCAGCAGATTCTGACTAGTTCTGGAGAACTGGTTGTGGAAATTTTGAGTAGTTCAGAGAACCGGCAAATACCACCTCTGACTGGAGATTTTACAGTATCCTTCCCTGCCACGCCCACCAAGCCACACCCACAGAACCGGTAGTAAAAAAATGTGAATCCCACCACTGGTAACAGAATTAAGGCAGAAAGTCAAGAATTATGAATTTAGGGACACAAAAAGTATGATTCCATGTTATTAATTTGTGTTCAGTATTTCAGATACCAGATAGAAAGACAAACTTCTTGAAAATTTCAATCTCATCAATCAGATTATAGTTAACTTCATATCCAAAGCTTTAGTATTGGCTCAGCTATGAGTGATATGTTCTGCGCATGGGCGCAAGGAACAGAGACAAGACGGTGAACAGTGAACTTCAACTCTTTATTAATCATTGTGGAACAGAGCAAAACCCTAGGGCAGCAGCAGCCCTTTTATAGGCAAGCTGCTGATCTAGTAACCAATAAGAAACATGGAGCGTTAACCCCCTTAACCAATGAGAGAGGCCCGTTAACAGCCAATCAAATTCTCCTGAACGGACCAATCCGATATCGCTATTATTGGCCAATCAGAAGTGCAGGACTAGAAGCCTGCTCTTTTCTAAAGGTTTTGATAACTTTATTTAAGCATTTTATTAGTTCATAACACCCCTTCCCCCCAGGTTCCATTTGGGGGTGCGGTAACATAATCTCTGAGGTAGGAAGGCTGTTTTGACTGTCTATTGGATTTACACTGTCCCACCGGTTCTTGTTTGTAACCTTGTTTTGGCGGGACGTTTCCTGGCAAGTCGGGTGCCAGTGGTTCCTCATTGGAAGACTCGGTGCCGCTAATGTTCTCGTCGTTGTCCTCTGTCCTTTGCAGACTTGCCTCTGTCGAGATGTTCCTCTGTGGCAAGGTTGCCCCCGTCTCTGATCCTTCTTCATATGTTACGCCCGATTGCTGACTTCTTTCGTTTGTGCTTTCTGCCATCTCGAATTCGGTTTCTTCGGCATCCCCTCCCCCCTCAGTTTAGGAGTTAATGGAGTCGCAGAAACTAGGTTGTAGACTCGAGCGAAGCTGATCTATATGGCGTTTCCATATTTTTCCGTCGTGGGTTTTCACTCGGTCCAACCTGGGTCCATTGGCTTGAATTACAGTTGCCTCGGCCCACAACGGTTCGCCAGAAAGGTTTCTGGTGAAAACTAAGTCACCTACCTTGAATTCGCGGCATTTCCCACTAGATCCGCAGGGTTTCTCTGGCTCGTAAGACGGGTGGAGCCGGTCGAGGTGGGAATGGAGTTTGCATCCCATCAATAATTCAGCTGGAGTCTTGTTGGTGATGCTGTGCGGGGTGATTTGTTGAAGAAGGAGTATTCTGTTTATCTTATCTTCAATGTTCCCATAGTCCATCTTGTATAGGTTTTTTTTTAACAAACTGTACCATGCGCTCGGCTCTTCCGTTAGCTGCAGGGTGTGCCAGCGAAGTTAGCGCATGGCGAATACTGCGGTCTGCCAAATATTGTTCAAAAGGGAGCACGGTAAACTGGGGGCCGTTGTCGGATACCAGAACATCTGGCAGTCCATGCGTCACGAATAATCTGTTCAACTTCTGGATGACGGACTCGGTTGTGGTGCTTTTCATTTCATGGATCTCGAGCCAGTTTGAATGACATCCACTGTTAGAAGGAACGTGTGTCCCTTGGTAGGTCCCGCAAAGTCAATATGAATGCGGGACCACGGTCCCGGGGTGTTTCCCATTCTGTCGGTGTTGCTTTTGGCAGGGCATTGCTAACTTCCTGGCACTTATAACAAGTTTTTACCCAGGTTTCGATCTGTTTGTTGATGCCCGGCCACCACGCGTAGCTTCGTGCGAGTGCTTTCATATGCACAATGCCGGGGTGGCCCTCATGCAGTGTCTTTAATACCGCTCATTGTAACCACTCTGGGATGACGACTCCATCCCCGCATAGGATGCAGCCCTTTTGCGAAAAAAAGTTCCGTCTGCCGATTCTTGAAGGGGTTGAAGTTGTCAGGAGTTTGATATCCTGGCCATCCTCGTTTGACCCAGCTAAGAACTCGCATTAAGATGGGATCGCTTTTAGTTTCGATCGCGATTCTCTAGCTGTTAGCGGCAGTGAATGTAGTGTTTCAATCTGGAGCATTGTAACGGTTGGAGCCGGGTCGTCAACGGTTTCCAGAAGTGGTGTACGGCTCAGTGCATCAGTGTGGGGAATGGCTTTCCCCGGGCGGTGTTGCAGCTTATAATTGTACGCAGCCAAAATTCCGACCAGCGAGTCATTCTGGGTGATAATATATAGGGGGTTGGCTTGTCTCCCGCTATAATCCCCAGCAAAGGTTTGTGGTCGGTAATAATAGTAAAAACTCGTCCATATACATATTCATGAAACAGTTTTACAGCAGATACAACAGCAAGAGCCTCTTTATCGATTTGACTATAGTTATGTTCAGCCTTTGATAAAGTCCTTGAAAAGTAGGCAATAGGGGCTTCACTACTGTTTGGTAACACATGGCTCGAAATGGCTCCTACTCCAAATGGTGACGCGTCACATGTGATTGTTAAAGGCAAAGTCTCGTTATACTGCATTAAAACAGCATCTGAAGTTAGTTGGTTTTTCACTTGTCAGAACACGTGCTCCTCTTGGTGCCCCCAGACCCAGGTTGCTTTTTTGTCTAAAAGCTGATGTAGGGGCTCAGCTACGGTCGCTTTGTGGGGCAGGAAAATGTTGTAAAAATTGATAAGCTCCAGGAAAGCTTGGAGATCAGTCTTATTTCTGGGCTTTGGGGCGTTCTTGATTGCCCTTAACTTGCTACTGGTGGGTTGAATGCCTTGTTTATCAATTAAGTACCCCAGAAATTCTACTTTATCTGTACACAGTTGACATTTATTTTTTTTCACCTTAAGGCCGGAGTCTTTAAATTTCTGGAGAATCAGCCTAAGGCGCTCCTTTAGTATTTCTCTATTCGGAGCAGCAATTAAAACATCATCAAAGTACAGTACGACCCCTTTTATTCCCTGTAATAGTCTCTCCATCAAGCTCTGAAAAATCCCTGGGGCCACGCTAACTCCGAATTGGAGTCGGTTGCACTTAAAAGCACCTCGGTGCATAACAATTGTTTGTGCCTCTGCTGTTTTTTTATCTACAGGCAGTTGTTGGTACGCCTGTGCTAAATCCAATTTAGCGAAGACTTTTTCGCCCCCCAAGGAATGGAGAAGGTGTTGTACCACTGGCACCAGGTAAGCGTTCTGTTGAAGGGCATGATTCAGGGTGGCACGGTAGTCCCCACAAATCCTTAACAATCCATCCGGTTTGATGGGTGTCACAATTGGGGTTTCCCAGGGAGCGTGGTCGGTTGGTTCTAACACACCCTGGGCTATTAATTTATCAAGCTGCTCAATCTTTGGTTTAATGGCAAACGGTACTTGACGAGGCTTAAGGCGGATGGGGGCTACTTCAGGGTTAAGGTTAAATGATATCGGGGTCCCCTTGTCCTCGCCTAGTTTGTCTGCAAAGACGTCGTGGAATTCCTGGACGAGGGCCTCCTCCCAGTTGTCGCTGCTGGTTCAGTGAATGCCGGCTACCTCAATCCCAAGTGGAGCCAACCATTGGAGGCCTAACAAACTAGGCCAATCCCGGTTGACGACGGTCAATGGTAAAGATGCAGTACGATTTTTGAATGAGACACGGACTTGGCTGGATCCAACGACTGGAATTCGGTTTCCTTGATAGTCCTTGAGTATGATTCTTTGGAAGCTGAGATCTTGCCGCTGGACGGCATGGATTAATTGTTTAAAGGTCTTCCAGGAAACCATCGAGACGGATGATTCTGAATCCACTTCCATCACGCAGGGCCAGTTTTCGATGGCGACCTTCACCCGGATCTTCTTTGCGTTTAATGATGAGGCGTGACCAATCTTAATGGTTTGGTGTGCCTCTTCTCGTTTCGTTGAATGGGCCAGTGGTTTATTTCTGTTGGAGTGGTTGTTCTATTGGTGGTTCAAATGTTCCCGATTCACAGGACGACTTCCTGTGGTTTGGCGGTAGTTGGTCCCCCTCTGAGGTGGGCTTGCTTCTACAGACCTTTCCAATGTGGCCTCTCTTTCCACACACATGGCAGAGCGCGTCGAGGAATTTGCAGTCTGATCGTGGGTGGTTTTCCCCACAACCAGTGCATTGATACTGCAATCTCTGGTTACGTTGATGGCGTTGGTCTCGCTCAGACCGGAGCCGGTTGACCTCTTCCTCATCACTTTCTGATGATGATTCGAGGTTCTCATGGTGGGTTGCCATTGCATGTCCCTCAAGTCGAGGTGAGGCTTTGCCGGCGAGTTGGCGGAGCGGGGCGTTGGTGCGGCGCATTCGGGCAGCCGACTTTCTGGTTGCTTCTGCGGCAGTAGTGTTAGCGATGGCATCTGTAAGGCTGATGTCGCCTTTCGCCATCAGTTTACTCTGCACGTATGGTGCATCTAATCCCAGAACTATTCAGTCTCTCAGGGCTTCTTCGAGGTCGGCGAACCCACAGAGGCCTCCCAGGTTCCGGAGATCTGCGATGAAATCTGCAATGCTCTCTCCTTTCCGCTGGTCTCTCTGGTAAAATTCATGTCTTCGGACAAGCGTTAGTACGGTAGGTGCATAGTGGGCCCGTAGGAGGGGCTCAAGAACATCCCAGTCCATGGATTTCACCTCAGCCGGTTTCGCCAGTGCCTTAGCCATCTTAAAAACGGTAGGACCTCAGTGAGTCAGGAATACCGCTCGCTTTTTCCCAGTAGTGGCATCCTTCAAGTTTTTGGTCTCCAGAAACATCTGGAATCGGTCCATATATGAGTCCCAGTCTTCTTGTGCCAGGTCGAATGGAGCGGGTGGTATGCTGCCGCCGGACATGGTTTCCGCCGTTGATGCGCCTTCAGCCACGTGCTTTGTTTAGTGCCCTGTAGTGTTCAGTCAGCTCTGATGTCTCCGTATCCCATCCTCGACGCCAGTGACATGTTCTGCGCATGGGCGCAAGGAACGGAAACGAGACGGTGAACAGTGAACTTCAACTCTTTATTAATCATTGTGGAACAGAGCAAAACCCTAGGGCAGCAGCAGCCCTTTTATAGGCAAGCTGCTGATCTAGTAACCAATAAGAAACGTGGAGCATTAACCCCCTTAACCAATGAGAGAGGCCCGTAAACAGCCAATCAGATTCTCCTGAATGGACCAATCCGATATTGCTATTATCGGGCAATCAGAAGTGCAGGGCTAGAACCCTGCTCCTTTCTAAAGGTTTTGATAACTTTATTTAAGCATTTTATTAGTTCATAACAATGAGCAATGTCAGGACCCTCCTATACATGCTGACAGAAAACCTTGTGAGTTGGGCTGCTAGCAACCATAAGAAAGACCTGTAAATCATATGTAGGTGTTGTGGACAAATGCACCAAACCACAGCATACCTATATTATAGTGTTATATGTAAGTAGGATAAGGCCTAAATCCTTTCACCAATAGCAATAGCAACAGCGCTTAGACTTATATACAGCTTTATAGTGCTTTATAGCCCTCTCTAAGCAATTTACAGACTCAGCATATTGCCCTCAACAATTTGGGTCCTCATTTTACCCACCTCAGAAGGATGGAAGACTGAGTCAACCTTTAGCCTGGTGGGATTTGATCTGCCAAAATACAGGCATCTGGCTGTCAACAGACGTAGCCTCTAACTGCACTCTAACCACTGTGCCACTGAGGCTAACCACCGCAGTACTGCACTCTAACCACTGTGCCACCACCAAACTGTGGAAGAGAAAACTGCCCACCTGAGTTGAAGTGCCAGAAGAACTGCACATTGTTTGTTTATGGGTATAGTCGTTTGATGACATCAAGTACTCTTAACATTGTAGCCCAGTGATACATAATTGCAATATCTTAAAGTTAAATGCTAATGTCTTTCAAACTGAACAGTTGTGCTGAGATTACTGATAGTCAAACCTCTACAAGCAGGTACAAAGGTGCTGCTAGTTGCCTTCAGGAGAGCATGTGTGAAGCCAAAATGAGAGAGTTAACCTGGCACGAGATTTTTTATGGCCAGTGATATTACTTGGTCCATACGCTTGCACTGGATCTCATAGGAAGGATACTCATTGTGCTATTCAAATTTCCAGAAAGTATAATTGACATATTTCAAATTCCCACCTTCAGTATAATCTTAATTTTCATGAAGGTCTTAAGTCCCATGCATTATAGAAAATAAAAATGGTGGGAAGGGGAAAGTATGTCTGCCTATCCTGGAAAAAAAAAACCAAAGATAAAACAGTTTTGGTTTGCTACTTTCTTATCATTTTGTCTTCTGATAATGGATAGTCTGTAACTGGTTATACACACATGGCTAAAGTTTGTGAGATAGCCCAATAAAGTAGACATGAAATTCTAAACATAACTCTGACAAAGGATTTCAGCAATAAAATAACAACTTCCTTTTCTCAAAATATGAAACTTCTTACTGCTTTGTTATTCAAACCCTTATAGTCAATAAATAAGGACAAGGGCAGTTTATCTGAAACTGATGCAATGTCTCATCTATATAAATAAGTTTAATTATAATTTATAGTCAGTGCACTTTGAAAGTTAAAACTCTCGCTGTGCATATAAATGAACAGCACATATTCTGTGACTCATTAAGTTCCATCCTTTGTTAATTAAAATGAAATATTAAGTCTGTAAAATTTGATGGCCATATTTTTGTATCTTTCATTGGTTACAAAATTTCTAACTTTTTATCTTTTACATATTTAAAAGAGAGAGAAAAAATTCCAACTATGTAAGAGAAGCTTGTTTCCAAGTATACATATGATCAAGCTTTTCATTCTTTTCTTCTCAAGGAATATCAATCTTGATTTATCATTTCTGGTAACCATGCTAATAACTTGAAGTATTATCTTGAAGTAAGTCCACAAAGTCTCTTTTGTATGTAATATAATGTAATGTCTTTACTGACCTGTTGACCTACACCACCATCCACATATTATATTAAAATCTTAATATTTTGGAGCAACTGGTTTGTGAAACATCTTTAGGAAAGAAATCAAAAGTCAGAGAAACTTAATGGCCAGGTGGCAACTGGTTAGGGGCATTCTGGGCATTGGAAGTCCATAATCTTAAAGTTGTGAAGATTGAGAAACATTGGCCTAAAATAAATTAAAGCATAGCAGGCAGTGAAATGCAATGCTTAAGCTACAAAAACACAATAAGTTTAATTGAGGGCAGGAAATTGTATTTGCAGTGGGCTGAGGTGAGCAGAAAATGATGCCATTCAATCCTGTTCTCCATAAATTGTTGAAGAAACCTAACTATGTGGATATGCTTTTAATTTTTTTACTTATTCAGTCTAAGGTTGGAATAGAACTCACATCCCTCCCAGATAATAATTTAGCCTGTTTTACCACTACACCAAACTGGCTCTAATGCCTTCAAAAACACATATTGGGGCAGGGTGGGGTGAAGACCTTGTTTTATCTCGGAGAATGGGTGCAATAACGGAGACGAGACATCGAATAGTGACTCCAACTCTTTATTAGTGACTTCAGGAAAGCAGCTCAACACATATGGCAGCAGCAACTCCTTTTATAGAGCTGGCTGCTGTCAAAGCGTTCAATGGTTTAATTTTGCCGTGCTTGGAGCGTCCATTCGCAGCAGCCCACTAACTAGCCAATCGGATCAGTCCGGAATGACCAATCACGACCCGCTGTTCACAGACCAATCAAATATGCAGGATTTCAAGCCTGCTTGTGAAAAGCCAATCAGGTTTGCAGGCTTACGAGCCTGCTAGTTCGTAACACCCCTCCCCTCTCGGTTCCGTCTTAGGGGTGGGGTGATGTATTCGCGCAGGTAGGCAGATCTTCACATCTGTCTACCTGACCTGCGTTGTTCAACCGGCCTTTGCTCAGATTCTGGTTCTGGTGGGCTGTTTAACAGTGACCCGGCTTCTATGCTGGGTATCCTTAGAAGTGACTTGGGGATGCCATCAATGTTTCCCTCGTCCCTTTCGTCTGGGTCCTCTGGACTCGCTGAACCCGCTCGGCTGTTGTTGCCTGGAGAGATGACCATCTGTCACGGCTCCTCTTCCGCAGGTGAGTATGCTGGGCTTGATTGTGCGGACTGTGGGTTTGCGTGTCTGGGACCAGGTGTTAGTTCGTTTCCAAAATCCTCGGTTTCCCTTCCCCCTCTGGTTTCAATTTCAGAGTTCGTGGAGGGGGTGGTTGTCAGCCTTGAACGCAGCTGATCGATGTGGCGTTTCCACAATCTTCCATCTGTTGTTTCCAATAGGTAGGAACGGGGCCCCGTAATTTGTGTTATCTTGGCAGGGACCCACAATGGGTTGCCTCCCAGTCTTCGCTTACAGTCTGGTTGATGCCGGCCAATTCGATTCCTAATGGCACGAACCACTGTAATCCCAGAAAACTGGGTCGGTCCCTGTCAACGACGGTGAGAGGTAGAGTTGCGGTGTGGTCTTTAAACAAGACCTGGACATGACTGGAACCAGCAACCAGGATTTGATTGCCCTGGTAGTCCTTTAATATAAGTCTCTGGGTGCTGAGATCCTGGCAGCAGATGTCAAGGAACGGTTGCTTGAGAGTTTTCCAGGAAACTATTGATAGGGAAGACCCAGAGTCGATTTCCATGATGCATGGTCTATTTTCAATGGTGACCCTTACCCGGATTTTTTTCGCATCCACTGATGAGGCGTGGCCGATGATGACGGTTTGATGTGCCTCTTCTCATCTGGTATTGGTAGTAGGCATTCAGTTTCTGCTGTACTGGCTCCACTGGTTGTTTGGGCGGTCCCGGTTTGGTGGATGGTTGCCCGCTGTCTGCCTGAAGCTATTGTCATTCCTCTTGGGGCTGGAAACTCATTTACTTCTGCAGACTTTGGTGATGTGGCCCCTTTTATCGCAGGAATGACAGATGGCATCTAGGAACCTGCAATCTGCTCATGGGTGGTTCCCCCCGCATCCGGTGCATTGAAAATTGGGTTTACGACCTCGCTGGTCTTGTTGGTCATGCTCTGATCTGAGTCTGTTGACTTCTTCCTCCTCACTTTCTGACAAGGACTCGATGTCTTCGTGGTGGGCTGTTGTTGTGCATCTCTCTGAGGGTATCGCGATGTAGCTGGCAAGTTGGCGGTTGGACCCATTCGCTCAGTGCATTAGGGCGGCTGACTTCCTGGTTGCTTCTGCTGCAGTAGCGTCCGCTATGGCATCTGCGAGTGGGATATCTCCTTTTGCCATAATCTTGCTTTGGATGGTAAGGTCTCTTAGACCCAGGACAATCCGATCTCTCATGGCTTCTTCCAGATTTGCGAAGCCACATAGTCCACCCAAATTTCTTAGGTCAGCGACAAAGTCATTGATGCTTTCGCTTTCCTGTTGGTCCCTCTGGTAAAACTCGTGTCTTCTGATGAGGGTTGGAACTGCTGGGCCATAATGAGCCCTGAGAATGGGAGCAAGGGTGTCCCAATCCATAATTTTGACTTCAGCCGGTTTCACTAGTGCCTTTTCCATTTTGAAGACGGAGGGTCCGCAATGCGTTAGGAACACCACACATTTCTTGCAAGGCATGGCATCCTTCAGATTGTTGGTTTCCAGGAACATTTGGAACCTGTCCATATACGAGTCCCAATCTTCATTCGCTGGATCAAATGGAGCGGGTGGTATTGCGCTGCTGGTCATTCTGCCATTTTCTGCACGTTGTCAGCCATGTGCTCTGTCAATACTTTGCGAGTGCTCGGTCAGCTCTTATCGTCTCCGCATCCCATCCTCGTCACCAGTGTTCTATCTCGGAGAATGGGCGCAATAACGGAGACGAGACATCGAATAGTGACTCCAACTCTTTATTAGTGACTTCGGGAAAGCAGCTCAACACGTATGGCAGCAGCAGCTCCTTTTATAGAGCTGGCCACTGTCAATGCATCCAATGGTTTAATTTTGCCGCGCTTGGAGCGTCCAATCGCGGCAGCCCACTAACTAGCCAATCGGATCAGTCCGGAATGACCAATCACGACCCGCTGTTCACAGACCAATCAAATATGCAGGATTTCGAGCCTGCTTGTGAAAAGCCAGTCAGGTTTGCAGGCTTACGAGCCTGCTAGTTCGTAACAGACCTAAAGCCTGTTCTTAGTTTTATCCTACTGCTCTAGAAAACATGTAACTCTCAGAATAGATGTTTTTCTGTGCCAATTTGTTATCTCAAAAATTCTTCTGCCTGCAAATTCCATCTTAAATCTGAAGCCAAAAGTAGATATTAAATCTTATCCATTTCCAACCACCATCTGGTAACTTCTGTGTGTCTTAAGGCAAGGAAACGAGGGAGTTCTGCCTGCAAAAATCAGCCAGAACATACATATGTATCTTATAAATGTGCCTTCAGCATGCCTGCAATTTTAGTCTGGTGGGATTCATAGAAATAAAAAGAAAAAATCTGTCTTCATGAAAAAAAAATCTCAGTCCCATTTAATAGTCAGATTACCCACTGCAAAGCTTGCTACAATCTAAAATAAAGGTATTGTTTCATACAAGGGAAACCTTAAAGGAATTAACTCGGATTATAATAGAAATGTGAATGAAAATGTTGTCAGTTCAGAACAGGCCTTGATTTCTGGAAAAGAAAGAAGAATGAAATGGTCAGAAATGGTAGGGAAAATGGCAAGGAAATAAAACATGAAAATGGTATTCAGATGCTCTTTTCACCTGCTATTGATGCCTATCAATCACATTTGGTAAGGGATTCCCTAGAAATGTGCCTTTTGGCAATTCTAGGATATTTTTGAGTCAGGCTGCAGCCAGGCTTAGTTGAAGGCTAAGACCAGAACATTTTATGATTTAAAAGATGATTGAGAATGGTTTTTGATAATGTATGTTTTATCTGTTTTGGAAAAAAGCAGTGTTTTCTACTAAACCAAAGGATGAAGCAATATGCAGTACTACTTTGGCAGAGATTTAGGATATTTTATAGCGATGCTTTGTATTGATTACATCATACTTCTGTTCACGCATTAATGAAACCAACTGAAGAATGCTATGCATGTGTGGTGACCTGTCAAAAATCATCAAGCACAATTCACGGGTGGCTACACTCAATATCAGTTTTGTACTTATGTGGCTAAATCTTCTGGTTTAGTTGACACTCAGGACACCAGTGACAAAGGGAAGTAAATGCTGTAAGGATTACATGCCCGGAAATGGATTCCGCCAGAAGTTGGCAAACAGGAACTTCAGTGAGTCTCTTCTGGGGGGGGGGGAATCCAGCGGAACAAAGAAAGAAATAATATGCAAAAATGGTGTTAAGACATCATAGACTTTAAGAAGCAAAAAGGTCATTACAGTGTCAGCAATAACAATAAAAATAAATCTGAGATGAAAGATAAGTGAGAATCCAAAGATGAATATATTCACAAATTAGTATCTGAACCTTATGCTAAATATGAAAAGTGTCAAGAAGGAAAAAAATTGCAGAAATATGGTCACTCATGTAGGCAGAAATATAATCGAGCAAACATTTGGGTAGATGAAACCCTGAAGGAAATGCTTCCTTGCCTGAATCAATATGGAAATAAACAGCTTCCTCTGTTGCTCTGCTCTGTAATGCAGCCTTCTGGGGATCCTGTAAGTTAATGCAGAAATTATCACTACTTTATGGAGTCAGATGTAATTACTGCAGGAAAATTTCAAGTGAATTCTTCTTTGTAGTCATGCTTTTATTTATTAGTTTAATCATCTGTCACTTTCTATTTATTTCTCAGAAACATTTTGGTCCCCCACTTCCTAAAATCAAACTGAGTTCATGCGTTATGGTGTTAGTATGCAAAAAGAAATGCCTATGTGTTTGTCTGAAGACTGAAATGTGGCCAAATAGCTGTTATATTATTTAGAAGGCTGTGCAATTTGTACTTGTATTCCAGCTGTGCTTCACATTATTTGAAGAACCAAATATTTGCCAATGTTGCTATTGCCTATAGCACAGCCTGCCGTCATGTTCCCATCCACAACTGTTCTTTGTTCATTTATACGCTCACAGTTGTGCAGAAACACCTCAAAGAAAACAGTGCCATAAAAACATTCTTTTTACATCCATATGTGCTCAAAATCAAATAATTCATGCCCTCATTTTCCCTTAAGCAATTTCCAGATTAGGCTGGTATAGCATCATGCCATTTCTATTACTTCATTAATATAATTTCAGTGAAGAAGAAGAAGTGATTTCACTGATCATCATTCTGTGTTTTTCAACTCTTTTAGTATTTTTCTTTCTTTCCATATCATTATGAAGAATCAAAATAGCAGCATGGTGTCTTCTGACGGTAGCTCCAGGAGCTATCTTTCAGAAGAATCAGTGTTTGTATAATTAGTAAAGGATCTTAGTACATTGCTGCATTATAATTTTTTTTGCTTTTCTTTTCATTTAAATCACATAGCAAGAAAAGCAAAAACCTCCAGGATAAACTTGAAGAGACAACATGGAAGATATGCATTCTTCTTTTTTGTCAGTTGTGTCAGTCACCAAAGATGGGAGGGCGGAGCTGGTGTCACAATGATACGGCATGCGATCAAGGAGGTCTGAGATCGCTGCCAATATCTTTGCTCCTGGATGGTCCAATCGGATCTAAACTGTCCCGAAGAGATGGTGAATGTAAAGAGCGCATCCTGTTGATCCCAGGGATTCTGCAAAGTCCCTGGTAGATTCAGGAGAAGCTCTTTTTGCCAGCGGCAAAGAGGCAGCCATTAAAGCTGCTGAAGTTGGGACAGCTCCGAAACGGAAGAGAACGGAAAGAGAAAGTGTGCCGATTTGGTGAGAACTTTTTCTTTATTTTAAGATTTGAAATGACACCCTAAGGAAAAGAAAGAATCTGTAAAAGTTTTAACAGAAGTGATTAAGCAGCGATTTTAAACAGGAATGTCAAAGTAATATTTTTATTTTTTCCCCTCATTGCTGGATTTTCCATACATGATTTTATATTTTGAAACTGGACTGGTTTTTTCTTCTTCCATCTATTCTTTCTCTCCTTTTTGACTTTATAATATTTTAGGCTAGAGACTCCCTTTTAGTCATCTTTTTAAATATCTTTTTACCTTTTTAATTAATTTTCATTATATTTTGTTTGGAAAAGAAGGGGGAAAGTGAAAGCAAAAGAAACTTTGTAACACTGCCAACTAGAGGCTTGGAAATATTTTATTTTATTTTTCTTGACCAGACAAAACTTGAGACTTCTTTTCGAGGACATTGCCTGTTTGATCAGATAGAGGGAAGAGCATGGGAGAGTATTATTGCAGGTGCTCTTCTGGTTTCTATCAACAGCTGGAGTCTGGTGTTGAAGCTTATGGAAAAAAAGGTGAAAAGACTCTGGAGAAAAGAGTTATAAATTTTACAAAAGCCCTGGACAATCAAACAAGGTGCAGTGTGCTTTTTTATTTTTTTTAAGCTGTGCTATTTCCTACTTTAACAAACCCCCTCCTTACTAGTTTACTTTTCATAATAGCTATTTGGATTTTTGACCTTTTGGAACTTGATTTTTGTCTTTCTTTTTGTCTTTTGAAGTCAAATTTTTATGTTTGCATTTTATTTTAAAGGAAAAGCTTTAGTATTAATGATTTCTTTCCTTTTTTTAAGGGAGTAGTCTCTTTTCTTTTTTCTCTCTCCCTCCCCTGTATTATTTTTTTTCTATTTACCTTACATATTGGTTTTTTTAAAAAAAAATTTGTGGCTTTCTTTTTTTTCCCTTATGCATCCTTTTATACCTGAGACCTCTTAATTGGATTAAGATGTTGAAGAACCTGAAGAACTTTCTCCCCCTCCTTTTTAGTTTTTTTACCTTTTACTTTTCTGCCTTTTTCAGGATTTAACAATTTTTTTCTTTTTTGTGTGTGCTTATGCTTTTTTCTTCCATTTTTGAGTTTTTACTGCTATATAGACAATCAATTGGATTAAGATATACAAGAACCTGAAAATTTTATTATTATTATTATTATTATTATTACTATTTGCTTTCTTTTTTCCTACTATTTTTATTTGGAATTGCAATTGGTTATTTCACAAGTGGATTAAGGTCTAGAAGAACCTGAAGATTTTTAATTGTTTGAAATGAGTAGGAAACTAACAGCCCTTGGTTCGTTAACTTCTACTGCTTCCTCTTCACCATCTGGAGGACAACGTTCAATACAGACAATATTACAGCAAGAAAAGAAACAGGAAAAAGTGACCCTGCAGATGATTATGCAAGGAATTCAAAATATTCTAATAAGCACAGAGAATATTGAAAAGAGAACAGAGAACATTGAACAAAGAACAGGGAAAACTGATGAAAAGGTGGAGAACATTCAACAAATGATGATGAAGTATGATGAGAGATTCCAAAAAATTGAAGAAGAAGATAAACAAAGAGATAAGAAGATTGGAGACATTGATAGCAGATTAACTGTGANTACCAAGAGAAGTTCACATCAGATTTACAAAGAAAGCCATTAAAACGCAAATATTGCAAGTGGCAAGAGAGAAAACATTGAAATATAAAGACAAGGAGATTTTGGTCCTGAAACAAGTACCCAGAAGAGTGAGAGAGATGAGAAGAGAATACCGATTTCTGACCAAAATGCTACTTTAAAAAAGGTGAATGATAGATGGCTGATTCCAGAAGGTTTAATGTTCACATGGCAAGAACAGAGACATAGAATTGACTCAATTGAGA